>SGPM01000121.1:617-72757 GCA_004802725.1 Antrodiella citrinella | reverse complement strand
CACATCTTCTCAATTGGGTTGTTGTTGCGCACATCATTTTTGGAAAGAATTACTTTATTGACAACCTTCACCGTGTGAATTCCTTTCACATCACGCTTCCATCCACGTTTCGGGACTTCCCGTGCTTCCCTGTCGCGGTCCAATGGCGTCATTTTGTGCGACAGCTGGCTATCCCACAGTCAGTCAGTCGTTCCTATCAGTAGCGAGCGCCCATTCATTTAGGAGGCTCGGATTGACCCGGGCGGACGCGTCGCGTCGCGTTCTCCCATCAGTACTCAGTGTTGTACTTACCATTGTCTCTACTTCTAAATATCCAGCTTCGACACAGGCGGACACGGATTCACGTATATCTTGGCCCAAACCAAAATAAACACGATCAAGAGATAGCTCATGGACAGCGATGATGAGGCAGGAGCAGCCCCTGCAATAGGAACCATGCCTGATGGCAATGCTTGTGAGTATCTGTGCACAAACCAATTTGCATTATATTAAGGAATGAGAACAGTCCCAGAAGATACATTTAGGATCATGCTCGCCACAGACAATCACATAGGCTACAATGAGAGGGATCCGGTGAGGGGTCAGGATTCCATAAACACATTCAAAGAGATTTTGCAGTTGGCAGTGAAATACGACGTGAG
This sequence comes from Antrodiella citrinella, assembly GCA_004802725.1. Taxonomy (NCBI): domain Eukaryota; kingdom Fungi; phylum Basidiomycota; class Agaricomycetes; order Polyporales; family Steccherinaceae; genus Antrodiella; species Antrodiella citrinella. Next base: position 72,116 of record SGPM01000121.1, on the reverse strand, counting down.
TATTGTGTCCATCATGACCGTCTACACATCTCAAACTATTTCACAGGTTGACTTTGTTCTGCTCGCCGGAGACTTGTTTCATGAAAATCGCCCAACTCGAGAAACGTTGTATGAAGTAATGGCACTACTGCGTGAATACTGCATGAATGATAAACCCGTGCAAATAGAGCTGTTAAGTGATCCAGACGAAGGCAAAGCTGCTGGATTCTCGTGAGTTTCTTGTCTATCACACCGTTGACATCGTGAACCAATGCGTCCCAGGTTTCCAGCTGTCAACTACGAGGATCCGAATTTGAATGTCGGCATGCCTGTCTTCTCCATCCATGGAAACCATGATGATCCTCAAGGAGCTGGTCCTGTGAGTGGAACCCTGTTACCCTGAGATGCTCCACGCTCATGAAATGTACAGCAAGGGGCGCTATGTGCATTAGACATGCTCTCCGTGAGCGGACTCATCAACTACATGGGCAAGATCGACCTACCAATCAACGACGCCGATGCTCTGAACACTGGTATCGCCGTTAAGCCAGTGTTGCTGCGGAAGGGCAACTCCAAACTTGCCCTGTATGGGATTGGAAACGTGAAAGACCAGCGCATGCATTTCGAGCTGCGAAGCAATCGTGTGAGGATGTTCATGCCCAAGGATAAACAGGACTGGTTCAATATTCTGTTGCTACATCAAAACCGGTACGTCGCGTCAAAACCGTATTCTGAATCCGTTCATCAATATCTTTGCGACTAGGGTTCCTCATGGGCCACAGCAGGCTGTCCCAGAAGGCATGTTCGACGACAGCATTGACCTCGTGGTTTGGGGACACGAGCATGACTGCCGCGTAGAACCTGAGATCGTTGCAGGCAAGAAGTATCGCATCTCTCAACCTGGGTCATCTGTTGCCACCTCGCTTGGAGATGGCGAAGCCCTCGAAAAGTTCGTCCTCTCTGTTATTTTGTACCGTACAAAGAATTGTCAGACTCACCTTTGGAGCAGACACGTGGCGCTCCTGGAAATTCATGGAAAAGAATATCAAATGACTGCGATACCACTGCGTACCGTGCGCCCGTTCGTGTTGGACGACGTTTCACTCGCAGCCGCTGCTGACGACGAGGGATTGGATATTACCGACCGGATGGAAATTGAGAAATTCCTCAAGAAACGTGTACGTCCTTTCTCAGTCCTCTTTGTTCACATTTTGACAGTGCTGTAGGTCACGGAACTTATCGAGAAAGCAAACACCACTTGGGATGAGCGGAATGCAAGAGCAGTCGAGGAGGGAGAGGCGGAGCTACCACGTATGCTTCCTCTGATTCGTCTGAAGGTGAGTTCCCAATTCCCTGATATGCTTCACGTGAATTGACGATTCCTCAGGTTGATACCACCGGAGTGAGCGACATGTCGAATCCCGTCCGCTTCGGACAAGAGTTCCAGGGACGTATAGCCAACCCGCGAGACGTCTTAGTGTTCCACCGAGCAAAGGGCTCGGCTCGCAGTGGAGGGAAGGTTGTCGTGGAGCAACCTGAGCTCAGTATCGACGACCCGAACTTGACGAACTCGGAGAAGCTATCGAAAGTCCGTGTGCAGACGCTTGTGCAAGAGTACTTGTCTGCGCAGGAGTTGCAGTTGTTGGGTGAGGCGGGAATGTCTGATGCTATTGAAGTGTTTGTGGACAAGGATGATATCCATGCTATTCAGAAGTGCGTTCCTGTTGTCCTTGTTCGTGATCGGAGGCTCATTCCATTCAAATCACAGTCATGTGAGCAACTCGTTGAAGAACTTGATGAAAGGTGTCTCGTTGGATGATGACTTCGACGAAGAGGAATTGGAAGAGATGGTAAGTTCTCATGCCCCACAAGTATCAAAGCAAATCCGACAAAGCCACTAGGTCGAGAAAGTCAGGGAGAAGCATGAGAAGGAGTATCTGGAGAGACAGCAGAACGGCGGAGTATCGATAAAGGTCAGTCACACGTTCCTAGACTAAATCATCCCTTTGACTATAGCTCTTGCATCAGGCGAAAGGCAAAGCTCGCGCCGAAGCATCTGACAATGAGTCTATAGACTCGATGATGATGGACGTTGACATTGCCGCTGGGTCTGACTTCGACGAGGAATCTGACCCACCTCCGAAGAAGACAACGAAGAAAGCGGCGCCGAAGAAGGCCGCAGCAAAAGCACCCGCGAAGGCACCCGCCAGAGGGAGAGGAAAGAAAGCTGCAGTAAGTTTAGCTGAGTGATCTGAAAACGAGAAGAATCTCTGACTAAGATATCCGTAGCCTCCTCCATCTGATGATGAAGATGAAGATGAGGAGGAGGAAGAGGCACCTAAACCGGTGAAGCGGACGAATCGCGCGGCTACTCTGAGGTCAGTGTCCGTTTCGTTCCCAAGTTCGCAGCACACTCACTCAATCTGACATTTGCAATTGTAGTCAGTCAACGAGCAAGAAAGCTCCAGCTAAGAAAGCTACTGCTGCGAAGCAAGCCACCCTCAGTTTTGCGCCATCTGGCAGAACGACGTCTACTCGCGCAGCGGCGTCGAGAGCTAAGAAGAAAAACGAAGTTGTACGTGTTCGAACTGTTGGACTGGGTGGCACATCGTACTCAATCTTCCCTGACATTCGCAGATTGATCTGGATAGTGATTGAGTGTTTTATCATCTGTAGAATAGGTCTTTCACGGTATGACATGCCTGCTTGCTGCAACGGTTTTGAGAAGTGCTGTCATTATGCTGAGTCATCAGTGCCATCATGGCGCCCTGCTTGCACTACGTCTTGTTCCCTCTTACCACTCATGTCCAACATATCTGATCTTCCGAATGAGCTACTGGCGGATGTACTGACCATCGCGCTTGAAGCTCATCCTACTCCGACTGATGTCTTCCGAGTCAATGCTCGGTTTCATAGCGTCGGCGAGCTAATAGTTTACTCACACCCGCAATTTCGCAGCTGTTCCCAGATGTTGACCTTCGCCTCTGCAACTTTGACACCACGATTGGGATGCTCGCCGCGGACATTGTCGATGGAAATATCACAACACACTTTCCAATTCTTTCCCTTTCATCCATTCGAGTTGTTGCTACTGGTCTTGAAGCGTTGCGGGGCAAAGACAGCGGAACAATCTGAGACTGGACAGGTCGTACAAGTCCCGCTTGATGTCTTAAAGTTGCGCGTTATAACTCATGCTATCGATCCTCGCATGGAATACCTTGACCTCGTTTTGGGCCTTGTCAAGTAAGCCTCACGAACGCCTGCTACAGTGTACTATCGACTGATACATAATGTTTGAGTAGCCCGACAGTTTTCACATGGAATCCTGACACTATCACATTGGAACATCACTTCTCGATAGCGGTACGGAGTGCCAGTGTAACTCCACATATGTATTCGTGATCTGATATGTCAACGCGGAATGTAGATCGTGCCTGCCGCTACATATCACTTCCTACGAGCCGCCGCTACCTGGACCAATGTCCAAGAGATAACCCTCACAAATGTCGCCTTTTCCTCCCGAGACACAGGCCTGGACACTGCAGGAAATCCCTTGCTGCCCGTCATACCCAGTCTTCGAAAGGTCACCTTCGACCGAGCGACGCTGCTCCCGCCCGAACGGGTAGCTAGCATGGTCTGTCTTCCGGGGCAGGATAAGCTGGAGATGGTCCGGCTGGTAGATGCGTATTCGGATAGTATATGGGGTCCCAGGATCAGGCGGTCGGACGTGGAGAAGGCGGCGATAGCTTTAGGATTTGGGGATGATGCGTGTCTGGCGCAGATACGAAGAGTTGTGAGGTGTGAAGCGAAGACGGAGAGGATCATGGGAGGAGACAGAGCAGAGGGTTTCACAGTCTTGGAATGAGTTCCTTTCCGAGGATGTATACATTGTACAACAGCTTCTAGGATATTTGACGGTTGCTCGATGTTGTTCCTCGTCGTCGTCGTCGAGCGACGTTTGGCAGAATCGGAAAGACAGTGACCGTTGCCTGCGGAGACGGAGACAGGACAGGCGAAGCCTCTCAAAGACTCGGAGAGCAACGGCAAAGGCCGGGCCGAGACTTACAGATGCATAGACGCACATCACTGGCGGGAGCTACTTGCAAACTCGTCTCATCCCCAACTACCACCTACCTCTCTCAATCGCTTACTAACTCCTCGCCAAACTCATCTGTCGGTGTCTCTGTATTGTCGGTGTCCGATGTCAACGAGCAAGCTATCACAGGATAGGACTCAGAGGGTGTTGCTAGACCTGGCCGCCCAGCCTGGAAATGGTCAGTGAGTTTGAACATGTCGACCAGAGGAAGGCCTGACATGGCGGAATTCTAGATATTTGTGCAGATTGCAAGTCAAGAACACCGAGATGGGCATCACATAATTTGGGCATCTTCATCTGGTATGTCTATTCCGTTGTTGTCTCTCGATATGTGTACTCAATGTAATGGCTTCGTGTAGTGTCTCATGTGCGAGTATTCATCGTAAGATGGGTACACATATCAGCAAAGTGTGAGTCCACCCTGTGTCGCAGACGTTGACTGCCTCTCCTGACACGACCTCTGTTCAGCAAGAGCTTGACGTTGGATTCATGGACGAAGGAACAAGTCGAAGTCGGCATCTATCCTTTCACAGGTATAGGCACTCCTTGTTGACAATTCCTTTTATTCCTTCTATAAGACCATGAAACAGATTGGTAACATCAAGAGTAACGCTATATACAATCCAAACGAGACCCGTCATCCACCCCCGATCAATTCCATTGATCAAGAGCGGGACAGCGAGTTAGAGAAGTTCATTCGCTGTCAGTACAGTCTACCTGTGTTTGTACTCATGCGCTGACGTTTCCCTTAGCAAAATACGAGTTCAAATCCTTCTTCGATCGCTCAGCGTTGGTCGCGTCCAAACTAGGTCCGTCGCGGTCTGCGACAAGCAGACTATCATCAGGACAGTCGGAGACGAAGCTACCACCTTCGTCGACGTTCAGTAGCTCAGCTTCGGCTACATTGACCTCTTCTAAACCAGTTCAGCCTCCTGCATCTGCTCCTGCACCCGCGCCGACGGCTACTTCTGCGTTTGCGTCATCTCAAGCCAAAGCGCCCATGCGCTCGTTCTCCCAACCTGTGCCAGCACCGTTGAACCTGCCTACTCAGCCTATGCAATCCCAAACGCCCCTTGGCAGCTCTACTTTCGGCGATCTGTCCAGTCTTCGAACGGGTACTAGCAATGCCTCATTACCGCTACAATACGCACAACCGCAATACAGTACTGCATCGATGACATCATCGCCCATGTCCATACCGTCCAATTCCTCGTCGTCATCTTCCTTCCTCTCCACGTCGTCCAGCCCTTACAGTCACTTGTCAGTCAGTCCAAACTCCCCGTATCCGTCGGCATTACCACAGACGGGCGGTCCTGGCCGAAGCATGAGCCTGGGGACTGGCTCTAATCAACCTCAAATGACTGGCATGTCCATGAATGGCGGGTCCTATCAGCCTCAGTTCAATCCGCAGCCGAGTCCTTCTCCTAGTCCCAATCCTTTTGCTCTTCAGCTCGCGGCACAGGCCGCGGGCGCTGGGTTCTTTCAGCAAACCTATAATCAGACAGGGCAGCAGATGTTGCAGAATCAGCCCATGCAGATGCAACAACCCATGCAGATGCAGCAGCCAATGCAAATGCAGCAGCCAATGCAAATGCAACAACCCATGCAGATGCAACAACAGTCTATGCAGCAGATGCAGCCGTCTATGCAGATGTATCAACCCCAGCCCCAGCAACAATCCCTTCAAATTCCCAATTCCGGGTACTTGCCGACGCCTTCTCCGCAGGGAAGCCCGTACCCCGCTGCTCAGTTTCAGAACACGTCGCCGTCGCCGTACGCCATGACGCATCAGCTTCCGTATAACGGGCAGCCATCCCCGTTCGCGGCGAGCCAGTCGTTGCCGCAGATGCAGCAGCAACAGCAACCGGTGAATCAATTCACGAGTTGGATTACACAGGGTCCGCAGCAGACGGGAGGGTATCAGCCACAGCAGCAGCAGTGGGGCATGTGATGATGATGATATGGAGACGGTGGGAGAGTTTTGCTTATTGCTGTCGTGCTATGTGTGCCATAGGTTCGGGTTTGGGGTCTTGGTTTCGCGACAGGGTGAGGAAGATATCAGTGTCAACATCTAGGGCTTCGACTTGTCTCGAAGGGTTATCTGAAGCTCTCTGTTCACCCTGTTATTTTGCGTACTGATGTCGTATCGTTTCGTCGTTTCATGATCTTAGAGTACACCGCTCACCTTAATGGATTCGGCTTTACTGATTCAAGTGACCGTGGCTCGCAAGAGTCGTGAAGATGTCTGAACGCGAGAAACAATTTGACGGCGCACACCTCGAAAGAAGAAGAGATCGCAAGATGCAAAACGATGGTGCGAGGGGGATTCGAACCCCCGCCTAGTTACCTAGATGAGAAACCCCAGAAAAGGGCAAGCTTTCGCTTGAGTCACACGCCTTAGACCGCTCGGCCATCGCACCGTTTCAAACGTATTCTTCCGGTGTTACTATGACGTTACAACGATATGAACCTGAAGTTATATGAACCTGAAGTTACTTGATGCCTCGCCACGAAAATCGATATGTATTTGCAGTATCCTACTATGCATGCATCAATGATCTCAGCAAAGTTCCCTGCTTTTTCATCCTGCAGCGGTGTTTTATGTCTGACCAAATACCAATGACTGAAGGCTTGGCAAAGGCTTGGCGTACGGTGTAACACGGTCCACTGCCCGGCTGATGAGGATATGCAACTGACGCCCATAAATCCTTTCAAGTTGCCAGCACTTTCTCATTTCTTCTTCAACTTTTCCTTCATACCTTCCCGTCTCAAAATTCTGCTGTGAAGAGGTCTTACTGTGTGGAGATGGCTCCGTCAAATGGTCACGGACAAAGCGCGCCCTCGAATGGTCTCGTCGTACGTCCCGATTATGTTTATTTCGGAGGACGCGCTCAAACGCCGTAGATAGACCGCTACCGTCCTCTTCTATCTTGTGGCTGCTTTGTCGGTATGTATTGGATGTCATATGCTTCTGTGAGATATTCAGACCTGACGATCCTTCTGTTTGTATGCTATAGATGGTCATGGCGTATGTCTCAACTTCCCCGCACATTCTTGACGTCCCTTGCTTATCTCTGCCTCGGCGACCGGACTATGCAGGAATAAGTGGGTTCTGACTGTAACAGTTGTCCCACTGTTCTTCCTGTTTTGCCAGCTGGTCATAGCTGTCATCCTATTCCTGGTCGCGCATCTGCTAGGACTGCTGCAGCTGCCGCTAGCGGTGGATGTGCAGGTATGCAAGGGTCTGATACCCATGGTGGGCTTGAACGTGCTTGGACTTAGGTGCGCTAATATGAACCTTTCAAGTGGAATGTAGCCTAACTTTCGCATTTGTGCGCCTTATCCAGTCTGAGCAACTACACACTCGCACACGTCGACGCGTCTTTCTATCAAGTTGCCCGAGGGATGGTGCTCCCCTTCACCGTTGTTACATCCTATATTTTCCTCCGATCCCGTCCCTCCCTATGGGTATTCGTGTCCTGCGCTGTTGTTACCGCCGGGTTCTTCGTTGGCGTGTTTTTGGACGCCATCCCAGTTTCTCTGGTCGGCGTCTCTTACGGTGTGGCAAGCTCCATGATCACAGCAGTGCATTCGGTCGTCATCAAGAAAAGCTTGGATGTGGTGAAGGGCAGCGCGCTGCATTTGTCCTGGTACACGAACTTGCTGAGTTCTTTCGCTCTCATCCCTGTAATATTGTTGGCGGGCGAGTATCCTGGTATCATGGACTTGTTGTTCGGCCCCAAGCTGGACCCGATCGACGGGCTATCTATCAGAATGACCTTCGTGACTGGCTCTGCTATAACGGTGCGCGTTCAGCACGATTCAGGCACCTGCTGGATGCTGATACAAATATTTGACGTAGGGTGCACTCGGATTTTTGATGAGCATCGCAAGCCTGCTTTCCATTAAGATCACGTCCCCAATTACGCATATGGTTTCCTCGGCTGTTCGCGGCGTCGCAGCCTCTCTCCTTAGTGTATGGCTGTTCAAAGATATCATCACAACGTGAGTGATTTCTAACGCGTCCTCAAACCCGCCTCACGAGATATTCTTGCAGAGGACGTGCTTCGTCGATCGCGATCATCCTTTTCGGCTCCATAGCCTACACATGGGTCAAGCATCGCGAATCACAACAACACGCAGCTCCAAAGTACACCGACAAGGAATACGAGCGCGTACCACTCGAGGAGGTCGAAGCTGGCAGAGGTGGAAAACCAGAGTGAACTATTTTTTCTTTTTCTCCGAATGAGGATGATAACTTCCTGCCTTGACTTCCTGGCCGCAAATCACCCTCTAATTATATATATCTTCGTCGCACTTCATTTACACGCTATACCACACAACGCAACAGTCGGACCTATAGATGCTAGCTAGATATTCAGTAGATAGAGGCGCATGAAGAGTTGGATCTGGACACTTATTTTAGGATAGGCTGGTCCGGTAATTCTCACTTTGTTATATCATTCTGCATACTCTGCCAATCTACTAGTCTGCGTGGCTGACCATAATAATCCGATGAGCTGCCGCGTCGATCTTCTGTAGTTAAGCCAATCTACGAAAGCCAAACACTGGCAGGAATGCGACACCTTTCCAGGAAAGGAAACATGACTTTTCAGCGCCAAACGCGATGCACGTGTCAAGAAAGTTCCTCATTAACGACGCGTTCACGTTGAACTTCCAACCTCCTTTGCTTCTTGTCCACCATCCCCCTCGTCGCGCGAGCCACTCGACCGGAATTCGACCTTGTATCCTCGAGACAATTCGCTGACAACCAAGAAATCATGGAAAGAATGTAAGTCTGCTCTTACTTGTACTCCTCGCTGTGTCGTCTTTGTGACGCGTTCATGCGGCCTCATGAGTCGTCAAGTCGCGTTCGACGTGTCAAGGAAGACTGTGCCTTGTGAGGCAACATGACCAGTACCCTACATATTACCAAATTCGTTTCCTATCGCGCTGCTTGCTGACTGCTTCCATGTAGTCGTCAAGCCATGGTCAATGACAACGGGTTGTACCCTGAACTCGGTGCATTGAAGAAACCTATGCCCAAGGGCGCATCTGCGACGGATGCTATTGTAAGGAACTATTCATTCCTACTGAAAGTGCTAATACCTATACTTCTAGTCCATCGCCGACTCTACGGGCAGCACGGATAGCAGAAAGGTGTCCAAGTCAAAACCGCGTCATGTCGTTGTCGCAGATTCTGAGGACGAGGGCGAGCCGTAAGCATTGTATGTACCATTCCCATATCTATGACATTGACAGTCAAGATAGTGTGGAACCACTGCGTCATCAAGCACTCAATATCCAGGCGAACGCGGGTCCGTCTCGCCCTCAGACAACCGTCAAAACAACTCCGTATCAGATCCCATTGGCCATACCCATACACAATACCATCAAGGACTCAAGGGAGGAGGTGTTCGAATTTCGGGGTCTTGATCAGACCTATGACCCTCGACTTTCACAAGAAGAAGCTCAGAAGGCTCTGCAGGACTTGGTTGCTGAAGCTTACAATGGTGACATCGAGGAAGAGATCTCTATGGAGGATGCTATTGTCGATGGCTTCCGGGAGGGTATCACGCTGTTGCCGCACCAGGTCATTGGCCGCAAGTGGATGGCTGATCGGGAAAGTGGAAAGAAGTATGGTGGCTTGTTGGCTGATGACATGGGGTGAGCTTTGACTGCTATTTTGACCATATTTGCATGCTGATCATTGTTTTGGTAGTCTCGGAAAGACGATTCAAACCTTGACACGTATAGTTGAGGGTCTCCCCAGCAAGGCGGACATGAAATCGGGATTCTCAAGAGCTACGTTGTGAGCTTGAGGATGACCTGTGGCGTTCATCTACTAACATAATTACCGCAGGGTTGTCTGTCCTGTAGCAGTTGTCAGTCAGTGGGCCAGCGAAGTCAAGAAGATGACCAATGGATTGAAGGTCGTTGAACACCACGGCCCGAGCCGTACAACAGGTACGTCTCATCTAGCGGGTTGATAATGACAATATGCTGACCACTCAACCAAGATCCCTCCGTACTGGCGAACGCTCACGTCGTGGTGACATCTTACTCTATCGTTTCTTCCGAGCACGCGACGTACGAACCTCCGATCAAGGACGAAAGCAAGAAGTCAAAGAAGAAGCAATCAACGCTTGATGACTCTGACGACGATTCGGATGATTCTACAGTGGGCAGGACCCTGAAGAAGAAAGCATTGAAGAAGAAAGACGCGTTGTTCCGCGTGAAGTGGTGGCGTATTGTCCTAGGTACGGATGTTCATACATAGTCGCGTGAGCCACTACTCACTTCATGTCGTAGACGAAGCCCACAACATCAAGAACCGGTCCACGAAGGCTGCTGTAGGATGCTGTGCTCTGGACGCCAAATACCGGTGGTGTTTGACGGGCACACCAATGTGAGTTTGGCTGCTGTTACTACGCGGACACGACTAATGAACTCTGTGAAGGCAAAATAATGTTGAGGAGTTGTACAGCCTGATCAAATTCTTGCGTCTGAAACCTTTGAGTGACTGGGCGACATTCAAGGCGCAAGTGGCACAGCCTATCAAGAACGACCGTCCCATTCGAGCCATGAAGCGGTTGCAAGTGAGACAACAGATTCATGTTTCATTTACGATACTGATCTCCCGAACCACCTGCAGGTTGTGTTGAAAGTGGTCATGCTCCGTCGTACTAAGACCACGATTCTCAATGGCAAACCCCTGCTCGACCTCCCGGATCGTATAGTGAAGGAAGTTCACTGCGAGTTCGACGCTCAAGAGAAGTCCTTCTACGAGACAGTTGAAGAGCGCGTCAGGGAGAGTGTCGAGAAGCTCCAAGCGAAAGGAGAAATGGGCAAAGCGTACACTTCGATGCTGGTTTTGCTGCTGAGGATGCGGCAAGGTGAGTCACTTACATAGTTTAATTGTTCATGAATAAGACATGCTCATGAGCCACTGTCCGCAGCGTGCAACCATCCTTCTCTCATTATGCAAGACTACAAGAAAGACAAGGAGGCCGTTGACCCCAAAGCTGCCAAAGACAATAATGACGATCTCACTGACGACCTTGCGGATATGCTCGGTGGGCTTGGGCTCAGTGGTGCGAAGCATTGCCAAGTGTGCCAAGTCGAGTAAGCCTTCTGGACCAGACAGATTTTGTGCGGTTTTGACACTAATTTATTCCCAGACTCAAAGCCAGCAACAAAGGCGAAGGTGAGAACTGCATTGATTGCGACGACATCGTCAGAAAGTCCAGGCGCAAGTCCACAACGTCGTCCGATCTGCCGCCTGATTCCGCCAAAACCCGCAAAGTCATGTCGATACTCTCGGAGATCGCACAGAAGGAGGGTGGGGAGAAGACTATCATCTTCTCCCAATTCACTAGCATGCTAGATTTGTTGGAGCCGTTCCTCACGGACCAAGGCATACGCTATGTTCGTTGTAAGTCCGCTACATGCATTCGTCGACTTGTATGTATTGATCACAACGCGTAATTGTTGTGTAGACGACGGTTCGATGACGAAAGCCAAGCGTGAGGAAGCTCTGGATAAGATCAAGGATAGCACGCGAACGAAAGTCATCCTGATCTCCTTCAAGGCTGGTAGCACAGGTAAATTCATGGTTGGCCATCCACCTGATCAGTTCGTTGACAACCCATAGGTCTCAACTTGACATGTTGCAACAACGTCATACTGGTCGACATGTGGTGGAACCCGGCCCTCGAGGACCAAGCCTTCGATCGTGCGCATCGTCTCGGGCAGACGAAGAATGTCACCATCTACAAGCTCTCGGTGCCCAACACCGTTGAGGAGCGCATCCTCGAGGTACGTCCGACGCAATGCTCTTCAATCCCCTCTTTAATCAACACTGACGACTCCGTATGTCATAGCTTCAAGAGAAGAAGAGGGCACTTGCTAGCGCCGCACTTTCTGGAGACAAGCTCAAGAATATGCGCCTCGGTATGGACGAGATGATGAAATTGTTTGGTACCCATGGTGATCACGACGACGTCGACGAGGACTGAACTCTGAACGATACTTGAACGTCCAACCAACACTACATAGATCTTATTCAGACATACCTTCTTGGAAACTACATCATGTGCATCGAGCGGGTTCACGACATAATGTTAGACTGCGTACACATCTTGGATCATACACTAGACCTTATACTGCCCTGTAATATCTCCCCGGATTTTCTTCCTATACACATTTTTGGTCATGAATCATGGGGTGCCCTCTAGCGGTGGCGGGTGTGCGGCACTACAGTACATAGACAGAACGCGGATGAGCGCAGCAGCACTCAGAGTATGGGGGGTCGTTGTGGAGGGGAAAAGAATACATAAGGATGAACGTTGAACTCGAGAAAAGCAAAGCGAAGAAGCACCTAGGAGCGACGAACACGATAGTCATAGAATACAGACGAGAAGAGCCTACCCATGAAGGACTTTCCATGGTACGTATGTAAATAAGGACGTGGCAGGGCCCGTGCTTGACGTACGTGCGACTTGTGTAGGACCACAGTCGACGTGATGGCTACGATCCTCATAAATCGTCAGGTCATGGAGTATGCGGGGCTCGCAGAACGGTTCTGCGAAGGATCCTGATTGTCGTCACGGGAAATGCGGGTTGCCAGTCGTTGCAAAGTAGACGAGAGAGGGACAGTCGAACCTTTCAACAAGTCGAGGATTGGGGGGAAAACCTGAACTTCGACCTCATCTCTTCAGCCAGGGTGACTCCAGATCGAAGAGGAGGTCATGAAAGGCGCTGTAAACGTCCGGTCGACGTTCATACCACGCGATTGCTGGATGGGGTGTCCGAACTGATCGCGGGTATCCCGTGGTGTATACGCTGCGCCGGGGGACGCAGAATAGATAGTATCCGTATAGACCGAAGGCGGAAGGTAGTTGAGGCCCCGGTTTGGGACATTGACTTGATCACCGATAGGCAAGTGAGACCGCAGAGAGTCGAATCGGTGATGAGTCGGTTGAGACTGATACAATTGGTTCCGTGGCAAAACGGCAGACTCAGAGGGCACCCGAGTATGCCCTGTGGTCAGGTTATGCGCAGGAGCGGGATTGAAAGGTATTGTGGACGGTGGCGAGCTATACATGGTCGTCTGAGAGGATAGGTAACCGTTGGATGATGCTTGACTGGGCTGCGTGTTAGACCAAGATGCGGGCGCGTATCCGATGGGATTTTGTTGCACTGGTGTATGAGGAGTGGAACTGACGAAAGGAGATCCAGAAAGAAGAGAAGAACCAGATGGCTGGGCTCCAGCAGAGTATTGCCGAGAGTGACCAGTACCAACGTCTGACCAGATGGATTGGACAGGCCCGTTCGGACCAAAGGAAAGTGGCGCCGTTGGTGCGGACGGCATTCGTACATGATGCATTGGCGTCGTCTCGGCGATTGGTCGTAACCGCTGAGGGCCCCTCATGTTGCTTAGAAGCTCCGCTGCAGTGAGGCCAGTCGATGCTGGAGGGGCCGGAGGGGCCACAGGAAGTATCTGCTCGGAGATCTGAGGTGGTGAGAGCGGTATATCTCTGTGCGGGCTGTAGGGAGGAGATCTGGGGGACTGCGGGCTAGTAGGGCTGAGTCGTGGAGGAGTCGTGAGACCTCTCGTACTAGGACCTTGCAAGGGAGAGCGAATGGGTCTGAACAATATATGTGAAACGGCATTCACTGAACAATGGTTGGTACACGTACGTCAGATTCCAAACAATCTCGTCGTCATCGTCCTCCGCTTCGAATGCATCTAATACATGTTGGACTGCATCTTCAACTAGATCGTCATCAGTTCGAGTCGCAACAGTCATGTTGTCATCGTCGCTGTCATAGCCTTGACCTGCTACTTCTGGTTCTGCCTGTAACGCGGTGGCGTGCACGGTAGCATGTGATGCACGATGCAACCCGTTAGAAGTAGGCTCGGTGCGCGGAGCAGCAGTTGGCTTCCTGTACTCAAAACGCCCGTCGACTGATGCAACGGGCGTATTCTGAAACACGGTCGACTCTTAAGAAATGCATATCGACATAGATCCAGATCACCACACTTACCTCGTCTTCGACAACAGCATGAGCATCGACAATAATGTCAGAGATCCTCATCAGCTGCTCCTCATTCGGGTGGAGACCCAAGGTTGCGTCCTTCAGCGGCGCCATCCCACGCAGATCCGGTCTGACGACCGAACCAGCATAAGGAACTGGCGTCTTCCCGTCGACGAACATGTATTTACGCAGAGGCAAGAAGCCAACCATGTCTGTATCTTCTTCGAGAGGGAATGTCATCTGTGGAAGCTGATCGGAGGGGAATGTCGTGGTAAGGATATTCATGAAGTTGACATATTCGTGCCAGAATGCTTCCAGACCGTTGATGCTGATGGGAGGAGTCGTCTTCTCCTTGCTGTGCGACGTCTGCTTTCCGTCTCGGCCACGACCTCTGGATCGCGCATACTCGGGCGTAACGCCGGCAGCTTGAGCCAGGTACCTCGTGTTGGCGCGAATCCATTTGCCAGCCATACGCAAGGCAGGAATAGTACGCCTGAAGACCGCAGGGATCCGCTGTGCAAGATCCTTGTGTGCGGCATCCTCTGGCGACAGCTCCGACAGTTCCCGGGCACTAATCCGGAGTATGATACGATGCAGATCCAGAAGATGGGATGCGATACGGTTCTCAGTAGATGGCGAACGAACTTTCCTCTCCCCCGTTGTGGGTTGCCGGACCATCCGATGCTTCCATAAGGCACCTTGTGACAGGATGATCACTTTCGATATGTGGTCAAGGGGAAGAATGCGCTCTGATACTAGGGTATCGAAGTCTTGCAGAGTCTTTTCTGTCAGTCCTTCCTCGCTAATGGCATGTCAGCAAAGAGGTGATTTAGATGAAGAAGAGTCTTACTCGTTCGCGTCCACTCGCCATAAAGCGTGGAGAACAATGACTTTCTCTTTGATACCCTCTACTCGCAATCTGGGAGCAATGGAATCTGGATCGGTTTGCGCCTCTTCTTCACGCTTTGCACGCCGAGCCTTCCACATGTCCAGTGCCCTACTGAGGACCGTCCCCATGTTCTCCGAGGCAGTATCGTATGGTTGGCGAACGCACAGCGCACGATAGTAGTGAGTGAGCGAGTTGAACATATCCTTCTCATAGCTGCAGAGGATAGCCAGCTGGTGCGATGGGTTGCCGTCATGAGGTACAAGCGATCGCGCTTGTTCGTAACAGGCCCGTGCGCGACTGTAATCGCGCAAGCGTGGTAGAAGCATCGGTGTTGCTGCGGGTGGGGCGCCTCCTCTCTTGCCGCTTCTGCTTTTCCCCGCAGCGACAGCAGGAGGCCCGTCCTCGTGTCCCGCACGGGGTCGCCCACCGGATTCGTTATACTGCTCCTTGTACCGTGCGATGTCCCCTAGGCAGACCAAAGATTTGCTCAGGATGGCAAGTCTGCTTTCGCGTTGAGACACAGTGGTCGCCGGCGGGGTCGCTTCGGGGGTATCGCTTTCAGGTGGAAACTGGTTCAGATTCCTTCGAGTCCCTGTGGCGGCGTCCGTCCCTGGAGGGGGTGCTTCTTCTTCTGCTGTGATCTGTAGGACGTTGAGTGCAGGTTGTGCGGCGTCTACAGCAAAATTGCGGCGGAATCTGACGATCAGCTGGGTCCAGAATCGCTCCTCCTCCGACAAAAACTGGCGGAATCGCTGCAGCAGTTTCCGATACTCGACCACTCGTTGTGGCTGAGCATTTTGCTGAGGTTGGCGAGGGGGGTTCTGGATGGCGCGGTCGAGAGACCCTATGCGCTGCTTGTATATCGCAATGAGGGAATAAGACGTTTGCATCCACAAGTGTGTCTCTGCCTCGCGGGATTCCTTTGCATATGGGTGGACGAAAAGCAGACGAAGGTATTGGCGGCGTAAACTATCACACTATCAGCATGCCCCTCTCTAGATAGAGGGTGACATGCATACGCACTTTTTCCTATGAATTTCTATCTCCTTATCGAGAACATCGTGTGTCTTGAGCAATTCCTTCAACCCAACTTGAAGGCTCTTCGCCTCGCTAATGAGAAGTTTGAAATAGCGGTCAGATCGGACTCAAACATTGTCACGGGTAGGTAGGATGTGGCGTACCGAGCAATCTGGCCTGGTAAGTCTGACATGGTGCAGTCAGACAGATGGTGAAAGTGACATTATCTTACACGAAACCTCGAAGAAGAGACCAAGATGGAGGAAGAGGAAGAGGAAGAGAGAACCATTTGTTCGCTGCTTTCCGCTGTGAATTGATTCTCATAATTTGATTCGCGCCCAACACCAGGCTCCGTCCCAGTCACACGCCACAATACCCATCTCGGGTCTAGCTTTCTCACGCTCCCTAGGCTAACATATACGCCCACCAGATGAACAGCATTCATGGCAGATCGACACTCTTCATCATGAACTTGCGTGTTTCAACAATATTCGGTTCTGTCACGATGTCTTGGGAGAGCGAGCGCGAGGCCCTCTCTGCATTCCATCGGTGTACCGACCCGTTGGCCGCGGCCGCTGGCACGTCGTGCGTTCTCGTGGTAACGACCTTTTCGAACGGGGCGGTGGATGCAAGTCTCATACATTGATTTCTTGTGGTTGTATATCTCTGACCTATGATTTGACACGTCTAGCATCAACGATGCACTACGCCACGCCGAACTCATGCGCATATTCACCGTCGATGGATTATGCCGACTGGCAGCGCTGTCTGTCGATCGCAGTCCGGATGATGTCGTCAGCCTCGAAAAACTTGCCGAGGGCGGGTTTAACCGTACATTCCGTATCAACATGTGCGATGGCTTCCAAATGGTACCGCGTATCCCATACCCTGTAACAAAACCGAAGTATTTTGCTCTCGCCAGCGAAGTGGCTACTATGGACTTCTCTGGGATGACTCTACCTCAGGTATACGGCTACGCTCCCGCACCGGACAATGCAGCAGAGACCGATCATATTCGTGGAATTTATACAAGGTACCAACTTGAGCGAGATATGGTTTGACCTCGAGGAAAGCGACATCGTCTCAGTCATGCGTCAGCTTGCTGAGCTCGAGTCGAAGATGATGTCGAGGACCATGTACGACACTCCCCGGTCCCCCGTTATTCCCTGGACTGACTGTTTGTTGATCGTAGACGAAAGCGCTGAAGCGGTGCTCGTAAGAGCAGCTCGCAAGGACCTGACCTATCTGGATCGATTTGGTCGACCACTATTGCCGTTCGAGCGCATACGGAGAGAAGCTTAGAAGTACCAGGCACAACCGCCCTCGGTCCACATTGAGAACTTTCACCGCTATTTCCTCATCGCGCCGTCACTCGTCCCCGAAGACCCAGCCCTCGGCCGTTTCAGTATCCGCTATCCCGACCTCCAGCCGAGCAACATCATCGTCTCAAGGAAGTCGTCCGACTCAGACTTGCATATCGTGAGCTTGTTGGATTGGCAACACGCCTCGGTTCTGCCCGTGTTTCTCCATGCCGGCGTACCCCAAAGAATCCAGAACTGGGTCAATGACGCCTCGTATTCTGCGGGGCGGCATGCACTACCGGAGAATTTGGACGACGTGGACGGAAATTGACAAAGTAACGAGGGAACTCCATCGTCGCCGCCTCGTCCACTATCACTGCGTCAAACACGAAACAGTACAACGCACTCCGCAGAAGGCCCCATTGAGCATGCTTAGCCTCCGCGTCTTCAATCACGCCACTGCTGCACGGGAGGGCGAGACTTGTACGCTCAAGGTCGCGCTGATCGAGGCAACGGAGCGGTGGGAAGCACTGTCGTGTCCTGTCGCGTTCGACGCCGAGGACGTGCGCGCGACGCTGACTCTGGACAAGGTGCGGACAAAGGCGGACAACGACATGAAGCATTGTGAAGGCCTTGTGGGGCGTGCTTCCATGCTAGGCGGAGGGCTGGGTGGGCATCGAGCACTACGAGGAAGCTAAGGCACGCAGACTACAGTGGAAGGAGGATGCATTGGCGCGCACCGATGACGAGGAAGTGCCTTTTGATGACATGGACGAGGCAGAATACAACTAATGGATCAAAGTGGATGTTCCGTTGTGTTAGAGTCTCAACTGTCCAAAACCATATACCACTAGCATAGCCCAATAATCAATCACTACTCAGTCCAAATCATAATTTATACTACATACTAAGATATATTACAAAGGAGGGAGCGGCCGACGACACTGTGGGCAAATGTTCTGAAAAGTACTGTGAGTATTGGCTTCTAAGGGTGACGCGGGTGACATACCTTGATTGCGAGCCACTGATACAACGCAAAAAGAGATCAAGTTAGACTTCAAAAAGCACACAGTGAACGGAACACACTTACTCTTTCCAAACAAGCTGTATGCTAAAAACCACCCAAAGTCAGAGTCGAGTCGAAGCAATATCCAAATTTAAAAAAATCACGTACGAAAAGGTGGTGACACGGCGCCAAGCTATAGCTCTTCCTCATGCTCGCAGCTTGGCCCCACCTCCCCAACCCTAACATACGCTCTTTCTCGTCGTCCCCTCTTTGGTGAAGCGAAGAGTCGACCAAGATGGCGTCCATGCATATGGAACAGTCTCCCAACGACTGCTCCGGGGCCTCGGGATCGGGGAGTGGTATGGCTGGGTGGTAGTCGTAGGTTTGGGTTTTCCGAGTCATCTAAATAAATCCCCGAGTTAATTATATGAAGAGCAAGGAGGTCAGAGAAACGCACCCTTTGTGGAAGGAAGAATGTGGGTCCGAAGCGTTCCTGCAGAAGCAGAACACCGATCTGAATAAACATCACCAACGCGACACACCATATCCACGCTTTGCAAGCAGTCAGTACGTGAGAAACGAAGAGGGGTAGTCAGCCTTACGTCGAGGTTCCACATCCAGAATATTCTTAGGGCAATAGAGGAAGTCTGTGGAGAGATAGCTGAGCCCTGCGGTAATCAGTGTAGCGATTCGTGCTCACATAGTATGAAGAACAGTCTGCATAGCGTGACACCGATGACGTACTCCGCATGCAACCCACTCGATCGACCACGCCTCACAGAGCGGTACAGCTGAGGGGCCCACAAGAAACCGTAGAGTGATCCTACGAAAAGCAGAGGCAACGAAAGCATGATCACGACACGGAACACAACGATAAGACAAAACGATAGGATCGTCCCTATCAACGTGCACCATAGAAAAGTAAGCGGCATACGAAGGGAACGTTGGTAAGATAATCACGTACATAGACGAGCTCCTGGGTCCGTCCGGATATGATGTATGAAGAAATGGAAGAAGGTTCGTGGTGGTTCTGGGGGAACTATCGCTGCCGGTGGCGGTTGAGTTGGCGGGGTCACAGCGATCACCGGCACGTCGACGTTCGGGGTATTCGATGAATCGTCTTGTGGTTCTCGGGAAATAGGTGCAGGGGCGGGTGTCGGTGCACGTGGTGGTGGCGGCGTCGGAGTTGGTGTGACAGCATCCTCCGGGGCTTGGATCTGACCTATTAGAACTGCGAATTGCTGCAAACCGTGCAAGTCAGCGTTTTGTCCACAGCATCAAGAATCCTACTCACTGCTTCGTACACAAACAAGATGCAAGCGATACCAGCTGGTGCAACGACCGAAATGGACGGCCTTCCGTCAGCGATGATCGCCATAGTGATATGCTATATTCAACTTTCAGTGAGAAATAACTTTGATGACAATTGCAAACGTACACCAACAAATGATATCGCGTCAACGAGACTCTGCAGGAAGAAGGGATAGCGCGATACCCGGGCCAGACCAGTAGCAGAGCGACTACGTGCTATTTGCCTTGAAAGTAGCAGCAAAATGATCAAGTTCATAATGGTGGAAGCTCCGGCATCTAGGAATAATGAGATGAGGTCTATGTCACTACAAAGAAGACTTACACGTTGTGATCCTGCGATAGAGGCTTTGTGACCTGAAGTTGCATCAGTAAACGTTCTGTGACTATGCTGCATTCGACGTACTTCACGCCTGTCATCTCCTTGAGTTCGTACAGTATTCCACAGTTGCGACTGATCAGGACACCTTGCATAATCAATGGTGGCGACCCTACGACCGAGATACCGGTTGGTTTGTCGATCTCTTGTTCGATCTCTTGTAAGACAGGTAGGGGTAGAGACGTAGAATTCAGTTGACTGAAGAACTGAAAGGAGCACCTTGATTGAGGGCTGTTGCTCTCATCTGAAGGGTATGAGATCAGATGGACGTCTCTCCAAGGGTCGATGAAGATGCAGACCAGGTTTGTCCAACTCGAGGGCGCCAAGATTCAGTTTCTCTCGTAATTTAGAAAGTCTTCCGGCGAGTTCAGCTTCAATGGCATGGCCGGTCTCATTCATACGCTGCGGAGGTACGAGAGCAGATGCTTCACGAAGATCCGCCCAACGACTATACCATGTCGCAGAGATCAGTATGTGCGGTTGACAGATAATCGGACGACAGCACAACGACATACCCGGTAGGCTCCGCCAATGTGTATATTGAACCATTGGAGAGAAAGTGGACACCGTCAAACTCTAGCCTGAGCTCTTCTTCCGTGGAAGGATCCGCTAGATCAATCTTTCCCTGCGCAAGGGTTTCAGAATGTGATTCACAGGCCGTGTACAGAAGACGTACATGGATTATGGCTACGTCGGGAGAGAGGTCCTTGAAAGTGCCTTGAGGTAGCACTGTCTTATCTCGAATGCTCATAGTAAACTTATTGGATGCCGTCCAATTCCATGATCCCATCCGTTCAGCCACTTCAGTCGTGTTCGTCATGTTCTGACCGGCCATGACTTGCTCAGCCAAAGCTCTCCACGGAGGAGCAGACGTGACAGTAGATAGATTCGCCATAGATGTGAGGTTGTAGAACTTCAGGCTCCCCTTCCAGAATCCTGTTGTATTCGAGTAGTACGACGCCTCGTATGGATCAAGTTGAGGTCCAAATGTAATCAAGGACTCTACGAGGGGTAGGGTGACCGTGTTGTTCTCAGGCTGCACTTAACACACCAAGAGTTTACTACTTCTCGTCACGCATACTATTGTTTGCCACTCACCAACAGTATAGTTCGCCCTCGTCCTGTTCAGCCACGCTGAATAGTTGCCCAACTGCGAATTTAGAGACTCCAACGCCTCCTCGTACTGATTTCTTAATCCAACTTCATCTCCGCGGTTGTTCGTGAGCATGTAGAAAACAAAACTGATGAATATGAAGGAGGGTATTGAGCTTCGCTGTCTTCGAGGTGGACCAGCACCGTCTGGTGTCCCCGCTGTATTCGCCGGTACAGCAGCTTCAGCATCTTGATCTTGGACGGTATTCATGGCATCAGAGTGAAACGAGAACGCCTAAAGCCACGCTGGTCGATGTGAAGTTGTGAACTGGGAGGAGAGATGCTAGGTGATAGGCCGTGCGGCGCTCTCAGGCGACTGTAACAGTAAGCGCTCGTCCGAATCTCTGTCAGTGACAAGTACCCAATACGGGCCGTCAAAGACAACCTTGTGCATCTTGCTTGCATACTAAACGCATTACTGTATCACATGGCCCATCTTGATATTCGTGTTTTTCTTCTGTCGGGTTTCCTCTGCATCAGGAGGATGTAGAACTTTCTTCTTGGCCTCTCTAATTTGCGACATTCGACGGCGGCGACTGCCGACTTGGAAATGGCTACAATTTGACATAATCTCGCTGCAGTTCTTGTTGCTCCTTTGAGCTACTTATCTACAACGTTCATCGACCCAACACATCTCCAAAATGGACCCAAGGCGAAATCAAACATTGAATGATGCGATTGCAAAGACGTTCGGAGACAAGCCGGAGGTGATAGCCGCAGTCCACGTACGCTTTCGGTCTCGTTCCAAGTTCGATACTAGCACTCATGTCTATCACATCCTGCAGAACATTCTCGGAGGCACCCTGGTGTCTCTGCAGACAGCGCGAGCTTCGCGCGTCTTCTCGCGCATTCCAGCCCAGAAGACCTCGAAACGCTTATGAACGCTACGTCTCCTTTGGACGAGAGTCCGAACTTGGATGCCTTCGACTTCACCAAAGTATCGGTCAAAGTGAATTCGTTCTGGGTAGTGCAACTCATGCACATGTCGTATGAAACGAGTGATGGTAAAATCAGCGACACTTATGTTGAGGGGAGCCAACCGACGTTCAATTTTGTGATATGTGAGTTTCTGTTTGCGTGTGACCTATGACGACGCTATGAACGCGTTGATTCAGATGACGAGACGAGCAGCTTTAGGATTGCTGAGCCATTGAAGAAAGCGGGACTTCCCTCTTCCGATGTCGTTCTGCAGTACGTCGCGTTCGGACTACAGTATATGCCGTCGCTGACCTCCGGCATACAGATGCATCAAACGCGCCATAGCGTCTCCAATGCCACCATTTAGCAAATCCCTTCCAGGCCTTCTGCTGATCGCGCTCAAGCTCGAACCTCATGTCACCACTCTTCGACCTTTCCTGGACTCTCTCCCTGCGCCGTTCACATGGCGTCTTGAAACCCCGTTCGTTCATTCAGACAACATCTCTCACTCTTAAACCTGCTTACAATAAATTTTTGCAGTGAAGAAGCGGGTGAAGTTGCCGATAGTGTCGACCAGATGAATAAAACTGGTATAGCTGAAGGTCTGCGCTCCGGCTCCCGCTCAAAGGTGCTTGGAAACGACGCTATGAAGCGCAAGAACCGACCGGACGCCGTTCGACACTACACCGACGCTGTTGGTTGGCTCTGGGGCGCCGCATCGCAGAAGCCCGACACGAAGGAACTGAAAGAGATCGATGCATTATGGAGTGTATGTCTAGGGAATCGTGCGGCGGCGTACCTCATGGACGGAGAAGGACAGGATGCAGCGAAGGCGCTTCAAGATGCGCTTGAAGCATGCAAGCTGAACAAAGATTATGCAAAGGCGTACGTCGTGTCCTCCTTGAGGTAGATGGCAAGTTGACTGATGTGTCGCAGATACTATCGGCAAGCACAAGCTTTCCAGATCTTGAACGAACAAAGCAAAGCTATCGAGGCAATTATCGCGGCTTTGCATAGACCGTCCTTGAGCAAAGATCAAAGTCTGAACGACACGCTCTTGGAGTTGTATGGCGGTCTTCCTGACAGCGTACGTGTTCCTATATTTTGTCCTTGCGTACGTGACACTGAGCTCATGATGACTACAGGGACCCGATATCCAGGCATTCTGTGTCAAGGTTTTCAAAGGTACTCCGGATGTGACGGGACTCTCAGAATTCAGACGTAGGGTGAATGAGCGTATTAGGAAGGTACTCGGAGAGGAGTCTTCTTTAAAGTCGCTCCTGGTGTAGATGTGCGACAGCGGCCTGTGGGGATACGCCCGGGTCTGCTAAACACACTAATCAAGTTAGCATGCAAAGAATGCATCAATTTCATGTAGAACATATTCCCAATGTACAAAGATTTTAGTCTCTGTTCACCAATCCAATCTAGAGAACAAACCGTGTTAATAATACTGCTTGTGGGTCCACATTGTGCACTCAATCACGTATCAACCTCGCCCTGAAATTCAGGTTTGACAGCTGTCGAAGAGAGCCCTTCTCAACGACAACGTTAACCGTGATAAGTAATATGATCCTTACTTAGTAGACCGCATATACAAGTGGTATGAAGGTGTAATTTACGCAGAAGCATCACCTTCCAATGGTTTCAATCCTACTTCCCCCGACCCGGCCTTCTCTTCCAACGCCCAATTCGCATCCTTTTGTGTATGCAGTGGTACTGATTTCATGAGCGCACTGAAAAGCAACCCTGCCCCAGATACACCGATCAGCACTCTCCAGAGGACGATGAGAGACTGAGCGAAGGCCCTCCGAACAATGTCCTTGTCCGGTTCCGGTAGGGAGACCACGAGCGGGATGATGGCGTACGCGACGTTTTGTCCCGGCTGGAGGTGTAAGGACGCCAATATCGACTCCGGCAGCCGACGCTGAAGTTCGTTCTGGAGTATCGCGCCTCCGATGGTGACGCCCCAGACCTATCGATTTCAACGAGGTCAGGTAGGAGCAGCCATATACGGAATCTAAACACGGACCTGGAAAAGCGTCCGCATGAACACGAAACCCGAGAGGGCGTACGCGTTCCAAGTGACCGGAAGCGGTGCCAATACAGGGAAGTACGCTGCCGACCACAAAGTGCCTATACCAGCACCCGCGATGATCTGGTAGCCAACCGACTTGGCACGCGAAGTGTCTTCAGTGATGGTACTGATGAGCCCGATACCAATGAGTGTTAACGACCATGAGAGCCATATTTGCGGCCGATAGCGTTTGAGCATGCTGATTGATATGCCAGCAACGATAGATATGGGTGCGGTAGAAAAGCTGAGGGCGAGGAGGTCGACACCTGAGCCTGTGGGAGAGGCGTCTTTACAGGCTTGATAATAGACCGGAAGATAATCTGTACAGATGTAACCATGGTAAGTGACGGTAACGGTCTGAAGGATATAAATGATTGAATGGCGTACAGACTAAGTTAGCCATAATAAAGGCACTGAGACCGATTTGGAGGTATCTTTTGCGAAGTCAACATGTGTTTAAGTATACAAGATATCGAGACATACCCGCTGAAAGTGGTACGGTTTGAAAATAGAGGGATCTGGAAGCATATGAGTTTGTAGCAATAAACATGGAGCCTACGAGACACGTACCGCAGGAACTGCAACAAACCAGCTTTCATACACCAGCCAAACTATCAAACCTGCTCCCGATATGCACAGGGGTGCAAGAACATGAGCCGACGTCCATGGGAATACGACGCCGCCCCATGTCAAGGCAATTGCAAATCCAGTGGTCGATCCGATCACCAAGACATGTCCTCTTTCGATCCGGTCAGACATAGGCAATCAGCAGTGGCGACCGACTCACATCCAATCTATCTTCTTCAACTTCTCTGACAGCCTTCCTTCAGGTGTTGGAACCTTCAATAAGGCCAAAATAAGGACCAGACAAATTCCAGCAAGAGGAAGATTTAAATCTGGTCGCGAGACTGTATCAGAATGTAGCACTCGCTTGACATGATGATAGCTTGAACTTACAGAATAACCATCGCCATATCGTGTGGCGTGCCAACACGCCTCCAATCACAGGACCAATTCCACCACTCAACGCCCATGTCCTGTCATCGTCAATGAGACCAGCGATACATCCACGTACTCGAAAAAAAACTCACATTCCAATGAGTCCATTGTACTTTCCACGTTCCTCCAGCGTCACCAAATCAGAGAGAATAATCTGGGTGAGCGCATTGATTCCACCCGCCCCGGATCCCTGTAGCGCTGCGTAACACCGGGGTGAACAGCCGGTACAAACATTATGCGGACCAGGACGAAGAAACAACTCACTGCGAGCCGCGATCAACATCGTCATGTTCTTCGATGCTCCGCCTAGTGCACTACCAAGTGCAAACAGCATAATTGAAGCGAGCATCACTGGCCGACGGCCAAAGATCTGTTAATTGTTGGGTCAGATACGAATCTAGCTAGTGTGGCGGAAGTACGACTTACCTCGGCGAAACCTCCACTCAAAGGAAGGAGAGCGGTGCTCGCAATCCCATACGCCGTTGCAACCCAAATAAACTGAGTCGCTTTCAGGTCGCTGATNATGACGGGAAGTGTGGTCGACACTGCATACTGAACGCGAGAATGAATATATAATTCNTAGCGTTGAAAGGCATGGTTGAGATCACTCACGCTTTCGAGGACAGCTANGAAAAGGGTTATGATAAGAGCGAGTAGAACAAGCCAGAANTTCAAGCTCTTCTTCTGTTTGACGACCAAGGTCTCATTGGATATCTCCTGCAATGCCAGCACTGCAGAAGAANNTTCAGAAACAGGGAGCGTAGGAGATCGATTCGTNACAGACATGAGTNGCAACGTTATGATGATCCCGGAACCTCCATTTGAATTGCAGTATGTATATGTATCGGTGCAATGATGGAGNCACNGAGCTGCTTTGCGGTGCTCGTTTGAACTTTGCTTATTCNACGATACGGGTAGAGCTGTCAGTGGTTAGTTTGATTGAATGTACCNGAAGCATGAGAAATACCCACGTCTCTCCGCTGAGGGTCACACCAGCCTTGCGTCTGCTAATCCGTCAATCGAAAGTGATTATCTTGCCGCAGTTTCGGNTATAGAACAGCTGGAGGAAAGTGCATGGGAGCGAAACACCGCAACATCTCAGGTATGCAGTGGTACCATACATCATTGAANGCGTCTATGTTAGCCTGCGCGGGGTCAGAATAACCGTTGACAAGTCGGCTTTAAACGAGAGCGCACACTATGCATGAACAGAACATGAAACGACCAGGGACGAGCGTGGGTTGTTGAAACCTCGAAACATTAGAAATCAAAGTTCGTCATCATCCAACATTTCCTGACTCTGATCCTGCACAGGCTACAGTCTACNGTCTCGTTTCGCTGATGCCGATCGTTCCAATAACGTCAATATGGTGCTCGCAATGATGTCGGGGCGTTCCTGTACGACCTACAAGACCACACGATNAGACATAGAACATCGGTTTGACAATGAGAACGTACTAAGTGTCCCGCATCTTCGATTGCAGTGATAGAAGCCATCTTCCTGCCTTCACTCGCATCCCAAATTCCCTCGCGTGTTTCGTCAGGACTAGCAGCCCTACTCAGCGTGTTTCAAAGGGAAGATTGTAAAGATGACTTACATNAGATCTGGTCGGGTGCCGATGACGCAGTGAACGGGAATGACAGAGCAAAACGCAGAAAGAAGTTCCAAGCTTCGTATAGCTCCCTCGAACTGGGTGTACCCAATCAACTCTTGCTCGCGCGTACAAGCAAGCGTGACGCCTTGATGATCGGGGTAGGCTGCAGTTGGCAAGTCCCTCAACCCGTGATCCTACCTGAATGTCAGCGCGAAGTCCGAAGAGGTGTGCAGCTAATGGTAAATAGACGTACGATGAATAGCTTCAATGCCCTCTGATCCCACTTCTTCCAGGGGTAGCGTTTGGCCAACCATTGTTGTGCTTCTTCTCGAGAAGACCAGATGTTCTTCTTCGTCATTATAGCTTTCGTCACCATCTGCAGGAGGTTCAGCTCCGACTCTGAGTGACCCAACATCTTGTTGAGTATCGGGCGAGTCATCATGGGGGGCTCGACTAGAATTATAGAGGAGTATGGAAGATGATTGAGGGGATATCCGTCCGCAGCGACGACTCTACGAATCGTTCACAGTAAGTATGGAGTAAAGTCAAACTCATGTGGAAAGAGCATACATGCACGGAGCTCCAGCGGAGTGGCCAATCCCTACGACATTGTCCCCACCAATGAACCCGGAACCTAGAAGCATTTTCAACCCTTCCGAGCAACTGGCAATATCTTCGCAGAAGACTATCAGCCACTAATTGTCGGTAAGTTGCGGAAACAAGCTCACCTATGATCTTAGGATGCTTCAACAACGTCTCCTCATTCAGCTTGGTTGCGTGACCATGGTTCGGCGAGTCCATGCTCCATGCTTCCAGGACATTTACCGTCTTACTGTTCCCGCCATCCTTCTGTGCCTCGAATATGCCCTCAATGACAGGCTCCCAAATCTCCTTATCTGCACAAAATATTGTCAGATGTATCCCAGAAGCCCGAATGAAAATGGTAACGAACGAGAATTGAGGCTATGGAGGAACTATAACGCGATCCCAGACGTAGGTCGAGCACTCGGAATATTCGCATACGGACTGCGATATCGGTTGAAGAGATACTTCAGGCCACCGTGGTCCGGCTTGCCAGTCAAGACGAACTCGTCGACTAAGAGCTGCATGTTTGCGTTGTAGAGTCAGCCGAATGGCATGTCTTGAAGTAGAATATATACGAACACGCACATGTCAGGAACACTCCACAGCACAGGCTAAAAATTGAGTGATTGATTCGAATGAGGACGCGGTGACGGGCAGGCAATCCCAGATCCCAGCCGCCAAATCGGGTACGTACTGGACCAATACTGGACTCGTGCGACGAGAACGCACTGGTGAGTCTTCGGTGGTTTTCGAGCTGAAGTGATACGTAACGCAATACTATATCCCATCGTATCTTCGTAACCACCAGAAGTTCGGATCCCCAGCCAAAATTCAAGCGCTGATCGAGAAATCCTGGCTCCTCATTGGCTTAGGAGCCCATTTTACCAACTTGTGGTGGTTCCGAAGATACCGTGAGATATAGTAACATCCTGGAATGCCGAATGCCTAAGTTTGTGGTCCTCTCTGTCTCCTGGCTCCCCTAGTAAGATGGTGACTTCACGGCCATGTCGCATTCGTGTCATCGATCACTCATGGCTGAATGAGTGATATGGCCATGTTCGTATAGGCCAACACGCATTTCGCGTACAACAGACGGGTGATTGAGATAATTTCGGTGCAAATGAGAGTGATTGACGCAGTAAACAAGTTTACGGAGGTATTGAAGAAACGTGGTGTCAATCACCGCGGCGCTAACACGCGTTCCGGCATATTCCGATGCTTGTGGGTCCACATTAATGGGCGTCATCGGGACGACGGCGAACCTCCTACCGACAGCATTTACAGCCGTTCACGAAATTGTAGGCGTGTCAGAAAATAATAGTGTAGTTGTCGGCTAGCGGGAATATGTGGGATTAGGACGCCACTGACAAGAATGTTGCGCGGCACAGGCATATCTTGGTCGACATCTCTCGTAAATGGTGCGAGATCATCCCCGCTGACTCTCAGTTTAGCTTTATACTGAGCTCCGCCCAGACCTGACTACTACTGAGTTTTTCCAAACACGCCTACAATTTCGTGAACAGCTGTAAGTACACCTTTACTCTTCAGCATCCCGTCAGGTCAAGTAATGCTAAGCAATCTATGCAATGGTAGAATCATACAAACACTATACTACTTGCAGATGTAAATACAGACATCAATGTGAACAAAAGATTCCCCTGCGATGCAACCAATAAATGAAATGAAGGGAGAAACTTGGAGGTACAATCTACAATTAGCATGAAGATCATCTGTGATGCCGATGTCGATAGCAAAGCAGAAAAAAAGCAGAAAAAAGAGCGGATATGAGACACCGCAAGATGGATGGGATGTGATAAGTATGACGAAAAGCAAAGTAAGAAGTAGTCCAATCTCCGCACAGACGACGAAGTCTCCCGCAAAAAGCAACTCAACCCTCTCCTCGAACGTTGGTGGAGCTTATCGCTCCCCTGCCGGACGAACAGAAGAAGCTCAGAAGCTTACACCTTCACCGCCGTAGCACCTGCGCTCGCCCGGCCCGCCCTCTCCAGATTCCCATCTCTCAGCTCGTACGCGGGGCGATACAGGATCTGCGGCTCCTCTAGCGCCCTCAGCACCTCTTCTTGCTGCAGCTGCTTCTTCCGCTTCATCCTCATCGGATTGACCGGGCAGCTGTCGCCAATGCACATCTCCGACGAATCGAGTGAGAGCATGATGAGGTTCGTAGGGAAGGCGGGGATGTCGAAGGTGGTGGTGCTCGGACTGATAGCAGACGGTGGTGGGGCTGAAGGGAAGTGCGAGTCGGATGCTGATGATGGAGGGTCGGAGATGGTGAGTGAAGAGAACGATTCAGATGGAGGGGTGGTATCGGTGCCCGATTGTACGCGTAGTGCTGGGTTGCGATATGTGTTGTACGTCGAGCCTAGAGATGTATATCTGGAGAAGTAGAAGAGAAAATTGTCAGTTGCGAATCGGAATACGAGCTATAAACGCACCCATCGTCATATAATTTACAATAAGGTACGTCGAACTGGCGTAGGTAGTCCCAGACGTTGGAGTACGACCAGTTGATTATGGGGTTGACACGCTCGAATTTGGGCCAGTCAGGATCGGTAGGGTTTCGGAACGACAATTTCGCTGGACAGGGGATTAGATGGGTGAAGAAAGCCTACTGCGCACTAGACTCACCTCCATGAGGATCCGTTCGCCGCGTACCAATCAAAATAGCTTGAATATGCGGGAACTTGTCCTTATAATGCTGCAGCGCCGATTTCATCCCCTCCCCGCCTTTCTGCGATTTCGTTCCCGGCACCGCACCAGGTGTGTTTGGCTGTGAGACGCTCTCTACTGGTATAGACGGCGGGGCTACGCAATGTGAGATGTCGAGGTTATACGACTTCTCCACTTCGTCTATGAAAGACACAAGCTCTGGAAACGGGGACGGTACTGGGATGTGCAACGCTGAAACACGTTTGCAGGGTCCGTTTGGTGGGGCGCGGTGTCCCAGAGAGGCGGCGAACAGATGCAGGAGAACAGTACCTGTTGCAAACACACGTAGTCAGTAACGTGAAGCCTGGAAAACGTTCAAGGACAAGGATGCAGGATCCCCCTCGGCGACGTCCTGCACGGACTGAAGATCGGATAGGACATACAATCTTTTCCTCCATTGAAACTAATCGCTACGTTGTCATTTCTGTCGTAGAGTCAGAACAGGTACAGATTAGCAGAATGAGGATATCGACTGACCCAAAAGAATCCAAAGCTTCGTCGATGGCGTCAAGACTCTCCTTGACTAATGGCGCTAGTGGGTCATCGGATGTCGCAAATCGTATACGACGGTCGCGATGGCCTTGTAGTCGATGGTCATGGTGAGCGTAGGATAGTGAGTGAATCAAGAGGATGGAGACGAGTATATATGATGGAGGAAACCGTGAGGCAAGTTTCCCATGAGAGAGAGGATGAAGGAGTAAGAGAGCCATCACGGATCGGTAAGCACCCGCTGGGCCTCCTTCCTTTCGCGGACATGCTTGGTCAACTTTCGAGCTTGCAGCATCCTCCGCCGGCACTTCCTATTGCACGACATCATCAACACCGTGGACGCTGACTCGTGGTCTTTCAAGTCGGATATGTTGCGTTGCATTGCATGACTGGCGTTGAGTCAGGTTTACTGACTTTCGGCAATATCCGAGCCCGCTCCCTCGATGGCCAACGTACAACTTGCGTACAACGGTACATGTTGTCTGTGTCTCACTCATCCCATGCACATACCGCTTTGTCTTGACAAAGCTCCTTACATTTCCGTTATAACGCTCCTGAATCTGCCTCAATCATCATCCTCTCGCATCACCTCGGAACGCCACAAGACAATGTCGAGGCCTCGGGAATGTCTCCAGCATGGCCAGGGGCTTTATGATCACTTGGCCGTCCTTGTGATTCCTGGCCAGTGTATCTATCTTGTATCTTGGCGAGTACGCCGCATGTGGACGGAGGATCTTCAGGCTTTGGTGAAGAAACCATTTGACCCTTGGTCCTGAGGTGGTCGAGGGCAGATGCATGTTGAAGCTAAGGTCATGAAGCTGTATGTATCTGCGTTCTTTCCAGCTCAGGTTCAATCGAATCAGTTGCGAACATCTTCACGATTACCGTTGTCTCTTCTTTCCCTCGAAGTACGAGCGTGCTTTTGTGTCAGGAGGCGCATGAAGTTGAGGCTTCATCCCTGCGAACGGGCCCTCCTCTCCTGACAGGATCTGTGCTGCGATCACGGTTTCGTGCCCTACACCACTACATCAACACAAGGTTTCCGGTTCCTTGACATTCACGTGTCCCCTGCAGCTTGCAGATTCTGGCTTGGTCGAGGTCGTTTCAGGATGACCCGGTACTTTCTCGATTCTTTGGATGACCAGTGTCTCTGTTTCTCCTACACAAATCCGAGACGACCACTCCGAAGTCGCTTATGACTGGCGATCCCGTCACGAGTCGTGTACACTCCGCAATTTCGCCCTCGTTATGCCTTCGGACGTCGTGGACGTCTCTGTTTCCGCTCCCAAGATTCGCTCAGAATGTTTTGGCACACCGAACGTGACACTGACACTTTGCTGGTGACTCGGATGTTGCCCGCTGCAGCTCAGGACCGACAATACGCCGTTCTCATTCGGTGATGGCTTCCAACTGAGATGCGACATTTCTTGTGTCCCCTCCGAAGTATAGGCTATTGCTCGGTCTCGCTGCTGCTATACTTCACAGTATAAAACCCGCCGACTCGATGGCACTCTGGAACGTGTCTCGAATCTAAAAACATGAAGTACGCCATTGCATCCTCCGCTTGCGCGCTCTTACTGGCTGTTGGCGCATCGGCGCAAGCAACTGCGCCACAATGGGGCCAGGTAAGTCCGACGTCCACGTTGTAATCCTTTTGGGCACTCACGTCGGCCCCCAAACAGTGCGGTGGACTAGTAAGCAAAACTGCTAAAAGCGCATAACGTATCAGTCACAATCTGACCAATTTCTGGTCGTCTAGGGATGGACAGGTCCGACGGTCTGCCCAGCGGGGTGGGGATGTGTTTCAACCAACGAATACTATGCTCAGTGCCTGCAAGGCGCGACACCGGCACCACCGACCACAGCTCCGGCTTCTCCGACTACCCCGATCGGGGGTGGCGGCGGCACGCCCACTACCAGTTCCAGCGCGGCTAGCGGTACGACGACTCTTCTCTCCGGTAACTCGTTCATTCGCGCCGTGGTACGTGTCACTGTCCTTGTCATCTGTCGTTTTCCTCCTCCTTCTCGGACGAAAATTTCACATGTCTGACTATGATTATCATATCCTACGGCGCATCTAGGAAGACCCGAACTTCCACCAATACCTTCAGTCTGAGGTGCTTGGGACTGCTGGGGACGCTGTCCTCGGCTCACCGGCCACTGCAGCTCAGTTCCAGATCGTCAACGGGCAACTCGTGCAGGAGGTCCCCGGCGGGACGCTGCTGTACGCGACCGTAGAAGGACAAGCGAACTCGACTGTCACGAAGTTGAAGATGTCGTGGTCGACGACGCCGGCGAGTGGCGCAAACGCGGGGACGTTCATGTGGTCTGGGGACACCGTCGAGTGGTCCATTCCTACGATCGCACGACCGCAGTTGAACGTACGTGACCGCTTCTGATTTCCGATGGTTATGAGACTGAACTTGACCTTCCTCCATCCCTTATGTAGGCGTGGTTGGTGTGTCCTGATGCTGCCGGAAACAAGGACGTATACATCAACTTGGGAAACTACGATTACATGACCCCGGCAGGGTGTGCCGATGAGACGATTCATGCGTACACTGGAGCCACTGCGACCCCTTAGGATCGTTGCAAATTGATTGTTGGTGGGGACAACCCTGTAGACCGTGTATTATATCTTCAGTGTTTTGATTCCCAAGTTCGCGCCTCCAGTCAAAATGCATTGAGCATTCCCTTCTCTACAGGCCGTCATCATGTCATTGCAGATGAGTTATGTGCAGAGATATTGGGCGGTCCTGGCTGTGTTGATCTTGAGTTTTGAGAACATCGAACATCATCGTTCCGTGTGCCGTCACGATGGCTTCGCCAGATCCATCCGTTTGTGTCCTTAACATGTTCTCGTGTAGGGTGTCGCGATACCTCCGTATCGTCTTGCTGGAACAACCACTGATAGTACGACTCAACTTGGACGACCGCGCGGTGTGCTTGTACTTAGGTCGCCTTATCACCCTGGACAACGGAGGACCAAGTCACGAGTTCTCATGAGATAAGAGTGAGGTTAAGCCAAGATGCATCAAGGGCGGAGTTGCGAGTTAGGGATGGACAGCCGTGATACGACTTCCCGTTGACGTTTAGTACTAACGAAATTGAAGCACAGACTCGATTCCCAACACCATCCAACGAGGAGCTCTGGCTAGTACACAACCCAAACACACTCCATATGTATCCAAGGGATACAACCTCCATCGAGGATACCGAGTTCTCAGTTTGTGGCGCTTTCCGAGTCTCAGGTCCGTTGGCTGGCGTTACGACATTCATTTCCTCGTCTTGGATCTTCCGGACTATTTCTCAGGATCTCGCGTTCTATTGCGTTATTGACGTGCAGTGCAGCTTCTTGAACTATTTCAGGGGATCTCATCAGATTCGGCGGCTCACTGACCAAGGCTTAGGCCTAGGATTATAAAGGTGGCGAGAATGGCCGCACTACAGACCACCACACTCTCGAGCTGGACAGGAGCAAAATCTCGGTATTGGTATGTGGGTTCATGTGACTCAAGACCTAACTCAGCTAAGGAGATACTTGTGTAGACGATGCAGCTCTTAATTGACTCTTTCCTCCTCACTGGAAAGCCAGAACGTGGTAGCATCCAGTATGCATACAAACGGTATCGTAACCCTTATGCGAATCTACCGAAAGACCAGAGGACTACGTCTGGCGTTGCGCTGCTGCTCATACATTGCATTAATACCCGTACGTTGCCATAGCTTTCTGTTTTTGCGCTATTCAACTGATGTTGTGTATGCAGATAAAGAGACCTGGGAGCCTACCATTGAGAGCCTATTTGAACTGCAGAGCAGTGCAAATGGCGGCAACAATGGGAATATCGTGGAAGTGTGGAGCATGGACTCCCCAAACCACGGGTATGCTGCGTACTTGAATGAAGAAGTGTTATTCACGCGTCCTGAGATCGTAAGTGAGTATTCCACAGTCTGCTTCTATGCTTCAGCAATTGACAGTCGTTATCGGGTTCATAGATTGGAGCACTTACTCTGATGGCCTGAAGATGATTATGAAATCCGGACTCATCAGTGGGGACCACGTTATAGGCGTCGGTCACTCTGCAGGCGCGACTTGCGTGTACGTGTCTTTTCTGGAAATGTGACTTCTCCTCCATCTTACATTGAACATCTACAGGGTTCTCTCTCTAGACGGATGTCCCCTCGATCGCATACCCTATTCCTCTCTGATCTTAGTCGAGCCCCCAATGTTATCTCGCCCTCTCTTAGAAAAGATGTTGAGCTCGTCAGACGGGACGAACCTTCTGCACATGGTAATCAAGGCTGTACTCAAGCGAAAAGACGTGTGGTCGTCTCGGGAGGAAGCGCGTCAGTTTTTCGCGAAACGCTATCCCTGGAAGAAATGGGATCCAAGGGTACTCGATTTCTTCATCGTAAGAATACCTCTCAACCTCCTCGCCGAGACTTCTGGCTGACAGATTTTTGTGAATAGGATTATGGGTTGAGAGACCTGCCGACTGCGACATACCCCGACCGTCAAGAAGGCGTCACGCTTGCGTGTCCGCGCGAACAAGAAGCGGCTACTTACACTCTGTATGAGGGTGGTGTAAGGAGCCTGGAGCTTCTTTCTGTATATTGTCCTGTCGTTCCTGTTCACTGTATCATTGGCGGCCGACCAGATTTGATGTGAGTAGCGTCCCCTTCCTGCGGTTTCACAACCACGACATGCTGATATCACGCCAGTTCGGACGAGACCCGTGCAGCTATTTGGGACGTGAACGAAGGCAGGAGAATGGCATCTATCGCTACAGTCGAGGGTGCAGGACATATGGTAACTATGTTGGCCACTTGAAGTTGCACCCGTCCTGATTGGACGCGTTTGTCAGGTTGCCCAGGAAAGCCCTCATGGAACTGCGGACGCGATATGGAATATCGTCAACTCGAAGCAAGCAGTCTTGTCGGCGAAGCGAGAGAGTAGGCTATAGAACGACTCGTCATTTATGTACGATTTTTGAGATTACGAGCAATCTGAAATCTGAGTTGAACTCTGAACGCTGTGACGCCTGCAGTGCGGACCCACAACTGGAATCACGACACCTAGTATGTAGAGACAACTGTAGAGAGTCCAAAGAGTCCGTCGCCTTGATGATATCGATAGAACGGAGATCAAACGGAGATCTTGATCTTTAACCTCTATCCACGTGGGATTATCGGCGTCAATGATATGGGTCTGCGTATGTATGTATGTAGTACTCTCTCTGTGTCTCTCACTCATTTTCTTCTTCCCAACATCTTCCTGTCAAGTTAGAGCAGTTGCAATACTCCAGGATACTCTCACAGTTTTTTCGCGGTCGCTACTCAGAGTACTCTGAAATATCGTTCATTTCCCAATTACAAAATGGCCGTCACAGACCCAGCTGAGGGCAGCTTCAGCAGCAAGTTCACTCCAGCCCCTCCGACAGCACAAGAGAACACCGATGTCGGCATGCTACTGAGCGTGATGGAACACAACGGCAGCTATGATGCTGCTCTCCGAATTCTTCGCCGGTGCGGCGGTGACCTTGACAAGGCGGTGGGAGTGATGCTCGAGGAGAATGGTGCAGAGGGTTGAGTAGCTTGACTTGCATCGGTGACTGCTCTCAGCTGATGATCTTTGAGGCAGAGCAAATTGTTCCACGGACCCCTCCGCGTGAGTGATATCGTCTCCCTTGAAATCCGTAGACTCTGAACAGATGAGTGCAGCATCTAAACCCGAAAGAGGGAGTCCTCCTGTCATTGACCTCACCGGAGACGGTGAAGATGCACTGTCGCGAGCTTTGGAGTTGTCCTTACGGGATCAACCGACATTCGGACCTAGCGATAGAGCCCCAGATCCCAGCTGGGCTGTAGTCCCTTCCAATGTACAGTACTCAGGTATTCTCAATATATTCATGTTGTATTCATCCATCTGCTGTCTCCCAGGTGGAGGTGAATACATCAGCGGCTGCAGGCCTCTCGCAGGAAGAACAGCATCTCAACCGCGCCATTGAAGCTAGTTTGACTTATGAGATGTTGGATACCTTCGAGGACGTGCCAGTGGAGGAGCGAGTGAGAACAGGGGACGCGTGCGTTGCCTTCTATTTTCGCTCATGAACTTGTAATCATCCTTGCCACCCAGTCCCGTTTCTCTGCGACCCACGCAGCCCGTGTTCGCGTACGCTGGCCTCATCATTCACGGATTGTTTTTCGTGCCACAAGTGAAGCATGCTATCGCACGATGGGTACCGGTACCCGAAGGAGTGGATGAATTTGAAACAGAAATCAACACACATCCTCCACGAAGCGGCCCAGGTGAGTTGCGTCTGTCATCCGTGCAGGCAGGATAACAAAGCAATGCACCAACAGACCATCTGTTATGGACTCTACTGGAGGCGTTCGCGAACATGGATCTCGCACGGACGACTGAACTGAGCGTCGACGAGGCGTTGGAGGCCTTTGTCGCAGAGCCATGGAAGAACCCTGCAGAGTCGCCGGGGGATGTAGCATTCCGTAAGTCGTTGAAATCATGAGATGTGTTGCAACGAACTGATGGGAGACAACAGAGTTCTACAGCAAGCTCTCATGGACCGTAGAGGCTGTCCTGAATAGAAATAGTGCTACTGATTCGTCGAGGGAGTGGCCAAGGTCGGATCTTCACGTCTCTCTCCTCGTGCCGTGCTGTTCTTACATCTCCGCAGACTGTTTCATTTCCGATATGGCTTCAGTGATTCTGCAGGCATCACAGGGCCGTTCGACAGTCGATACGACATGTCCATCGTCCGCGTTTCCGTTCCAGGCACGCCAGACGCAAACGACCTCCTCTCGTGTCTCGCCCTCGAACTGTCTCCTGGAAGTCCCAAATATGGCAGGGAGCAGGTCATTTTCGAGCCGTCCGAGGTCGTTGCGTTTCAATTGCATCGGACGCACGTGAGCACCGGCGGGAAGAACGACCGGACGACGTTCAGGTTCCCGAAGTTCGTGTACCTGGATCAGTTTTTGAAGGAGAATGCAACGCTTGCGGCGGAAAGGAAGAACATGCGGAACGAGCTCTTCGCAGAGATCGATGTGCTGAAGAAGAGGAAGGATGCATTGACAACACACAACGTGAGTTCTCATACATGGCTCAAACTCGCTATGCATATTCATCTGTTTCACGTGTAGAATAGAGACGTCTTTGCAGATCTGCGCTCAGCGGTGCACTACTACGAGAACATCGCTGAAGACATAGACGATGACATACGCAAAGACCTGTTGCGCGACTCCGCTCTCAAACTCCGCAAAATCCTCACAAAAGTTGAGAACGAGCTCCAGAGTATGTCCACTCTTATTGTACTCCAATAGCTGTTCTGATCTTATATATAGCCATCGACTTGACGATCGCTAAGCATCAAGTCAAAGCTGCTTCTGCGTACGACTGTCCTGAGCTGCAAAAACATAGAGTACGCTCCTGATTTCGCTTTCGCTCCACCGAATTGTTCTGACTGCTGGTGGGCCAGTATGATCTTCGGGTTGTCCTCGTACATGATGGATTGTACGGTCGGAATCATATCTACTCGTATGTCAAACAACGGGACGTCTGGTGGAAGACTGTCGATTATAAGGTCACACAGGTGAGTTCTTCCGGTCATCTTATCTGCTGCAAAAGCAAGACTGATTTGACATACGAACGAAGGTATCCGAGGAGACCGTGTTCACCGATCCAGTAGGCTTGCACCTGAACGCAGGCCCTTTCTTGATGTTGTACAGCCATGCTATGTCTGCGGAAGAAGAGAACGCGCGTGCGCCTTACCCCGATGGAGTCAAAGTATGTCTCTCTTTTAATAATGCAAACAAAAGTGATGCTGAGCTCAAACCCGTGTGCAGGACTCGGTCAAGCACAACAACATCAGCTTCCTAAGCTCACTGCCACCTGAAATTCAAGCGAAGACGTTTGACCCAAACTCACCTCCGTCTACACCCGCTTTCCCCATCTCGCAGGTGCCGTCGCTGTCGTCTTCGATCGCGGAACCGTCGGCGAGCCCAAGGCTGGAATCTATGGACCTCGACGACTAAGCATCGAAGTAGTATGTAATAGCTTATTGATCATTTGCCATGTTGTATTTCTTTGGACAGATTTCTCAGGTGTCGTTGGCTCCAATGAGTCTCATGCCTCTCTATTGATCATGACTGACTGATACAGACACTGAGTACATACAACAAATTCTGTTTTTGTACTTCTGTACAACATAGAGCTCATCCTGTACTTTCTCTTATACTGATACAACGTTGAGCGGTTACCCTTGGCTCTCCTCAGAACCGTACGCGTTGCTTTTGTGTTTGGGCGTAAATGTCCATCCTTCGGGCGCAGGACCAAGGAACATCTCGGAGATCTTGACCCAATCTTGGCTATTCCCACTTCCCAGGAGTGTTTCTGCAGAAAAAGATGAATGTCAGCCTGGCTGTGTTGAGATTGAGAGGGTATATAAAAACAGACATACCGAGTTCACTCCGCCCTTTGAACCCAGGCGCGCGGTCATTGATGCGAGGTGGAAGGTGTTCGAGTAGCCCAATGGGTATGTAGCGGTATTGGAAAGACAATGCCTCGCAGAAATACCGGCGGGTGGTGTTGACTCCCGGAGTATCGGATCCAAAGTGACTGGAATTCAGATCGTTAGTCAGAGATGGTTCAAGGGTGCAGCGATCGTCGTGAAAGCCTACTTCAGACCGTATTCAGCATACTGAGAGGTAGGTAAACAATCAGGTTAGCGGATCTCGCGCCCGAACAAGCATCGTCGACGCACTTTTCTAATAAGCTCTAACCGTTCTCTGGCACTGATATCCCATTCGCGCCTCTCCTTGACTTCTGTGAACACCCAGGGCTTGATGAGCGCGCCTCTGCCGATCATCACACCATCTACGCCGCTGCTGTCGACCTTCTCCCAGTAATCTTCGGAAGAGAACACGTCGCCGCCACCGAAGATCGGAATGGGATGCACTGATCGTCATTGAAAAGGTATCAGTAAGCTGAGATGTTGAGACAAGGATGACCTGACAATAATCAACGCACAGTCTTCTTCTGCTTCTCGAGCACGAACGGCGTCTACGCATGCTTTCACGTAGTCCCAGTCAGCTAATTTGGAGTACCGTTGTTGCCGTGTGCGACCATGCAGCTAAGTAATCGGGATGAGGTTAGCGGTGTGTTGTGTGCATCATGGATCTTAGCTTACTGTCAAAGCTGCAGCGTTCCACTCGCAACCCAATCGGGGCATGAGTTTGTGAGCGTTGTTGCGACCGTCCTTGACACCTGAGCGCAGTTTGACGGTGACCGGTATCTCTCCCAACGCTTTGTTCATCCCAACAAGAATTTTACCGAGTTTTCCAG
The DNA here is from genome assembly GCA_004802725.1 of Antrodiella citrinella. NCBI lineage: Eukaryota > Fungi > Basidiomycota > Agaricomycetes > Polyporales > Steccherinaceae > Antrodiella > Antrodiella citrinella. Next base: position 32,200 of record SGPM01000121.1, on the reverse strand, counting down.
CAGAGTCCAGCACTAATCAAAAGGGTTCGTAAGATATTCGCACAAGGCAAAAAGGAAAGCCGACTCACGAGCCGATCCACTACCGGTCTTGAACACCAAGTCAATGGGACAACCACAGTTGATGTCCACGAAGTCGAGATTGCCTGCAAGTTCCTTCGCTATGACTTCGGCAGTCGGAACAAGCAAAGAAGGCCTGCTGCCTGCCACTTGAATACCAAAGATCTTCTCCGAAGGGTGGCGCCTGACTAGCGACCATTCTTCTTTTGAGCCCCCCAAGAAAGAATTCGCGAGACCCACTGCAGGATTGACGTAAGACGTATACAGGATACAGAATGGAGCTACCTACTTTCGCCACAAGTGATATCGGCACCGTAATCAACGCACAAACGTCGGAATGGCTGTATCGTCGACTCGGCGTAAGCAAAAACGTGCAGATACGTCATCTATTCAACTGACCAGATTCCCAACAGTGGTCAGAGGGGCCAGGTCTGTGCATACAGGTAAGTCCTCTGTCTCAGGCACTCGAGACGAAGGTGACAACTTACATGTTTTGCCGCTCCAATGCAAGCGCTTCTTCTCAGCGGGACGCATAGGAACGTCAGGCGTGTCAATCTGAGCGTCGGTAGTTCCTGTATCTTTGGGTGCGGAGGCAGATGGTGCAAGATCCACGACAGTCTCGTTAGTCTGGACCACAGTGCCGCCCTGCGTGGGTTCGGATACAACAACAACTTCCGGTGCTGTAGAAGGCTTCTGGGCGTTTTGCGCATCCCCTTCAACTTGGAGTCGTTTCAAATACGCATCTGAAATAGGATATGGATACTGAGTCGCTCATAAATCGAATTGTTGCGTTTGAAAGGTATGACAACTCACCTTTTTCGACCGCAGCTTCTTTAAGGTATCAGCCCCAACGAAGTTCAATTCAGCCTCGGTAACAGCTGAAAGAGCCTGCCTCTCTTCGTCCACCGTCATCTCGTACGAGCCCGTATCGGTCTTGCGGACGTGCGCACCGAGGAAACGACACTTAAGGCCGGTCTTGCATTCGCCACGAACCGTATGAACGGGACATCTGGTAGTCGGGTCGATGGAGGGACTGCTCTCGTCTACCATGATCGCATCTTCACTGGGCTTCACAAACGGAGGCTCGTCCGTGATGAGTTCCACAGGGGGGAAGTAAATGTCCCTGGTCTTGACAGCAAGGTATGCCTGGATGTCATGCGTGTTCCGGCACCTAGTGAAGATTTAAAAAAATCAAAGGGAGCGTACGTTTGTGACTTTGAACGAAATGCAGAGAAGGTAACGCACTCTGCGCCGAATTCACACTCCTTCCCGGTTGCGATCTTCCAACACAACTCCACCTCGTCTCTCACTTTCTGGAATCTCCGTCCCTTGTTCTGTCCCTTCCGACTCTTCTTCTCTTCCCGTGTAGGTTTTCGGCGATGAGGTCCGCTCCGTGGGTCTTCGGCACTGTCACGATCGTCATTGCGGTTGCCAGAAACATGACTGGTACTGCCTTCTGCAGCATCGTCGTCGGGAGCATCTCGAACGGAATTAGAGAGCAGGTATCTGCGGAATATGCGCGTTGTGAATAGTGATTTCGGTAATAGCTAAGAGACGTTCTCGTACTCAGACTTGATCGGCGCTGTGCCAGCAGGATAACCGGTCATTACGATCTTGCCACCTGTTATTAATGGTATAAGCTACTTGGCTGCATGTGTATATCATGATGAGACGAAGTTCGTACAAGGAGGTTAATGTTGAGGCCTGAGGGTCTAAAAGACCACTGAATGACTCGACTGACTTACAGCTTAGTCCTTACACTGGCAATTTGAAAAGATAAGATAAGATGCTGATCGACGGCGACATGCAATGACATTATTTAATTCTGCGAAAGCCTATGCTCATACAGTTCGTTATACATTCGTATCCGTGGTATACATAGTGAGTACCGTACAGAATGCTGCTATAGTAAACAACAATCCTATCCCCTTTCGTTAGTACATCTTAAATATTCTTCTCTTCGTCATCGATTGGACCCAACAGACTCGACTTCTTCACCAACAGCACGAAGAACTCCTGCACACGCGTTTCTCGTCCTCCATATGGTATACTCGCAAAACCACTGCCTTCGACAACCTCACCAAGTTGCCGTTCTCCCTGAAAAGACAACAAAACGTTAGAGAATCAGATCACAAGAGTATTTTGGAGGAAGTGGTCGTCGGACTCACGTTGATGTCCACGGCAGCAGCATAGACACGTCGTCCAGCAGGTCCTCGCGGGGAGCTGACATATGTGTATTCTGGAGCGTGCGCCAAAGGTTCGCCGCGGAAAACATCAAGCTCATGGATTTTGAGCCAGAGGAAGCTCTCCATGACACCACAGAGGACGTCGTAATCAATGACCCAGTCAAGCTGTCCGATGTACGTCAGACTGAGTGCAAAATTACAGTATAAGCATTGTGACATTTTACTGACCTCTTTACCATCGCAAGCGATGTTTGCACCACCTATCGATACAAGGATATTGAGTTGAATCCGAGCGATCCAGCTACTAGCTTGAGTGACTCACCCAGATTTTGGCTGATCTTCCCAAAGTGTATACGTCCCTGCATAGCGGGAGATCAAACACTACAAACTTATCAAGAGTTTTACAAATCTTACGCACCCCATACGAGGCTCGCCCGATGTATAATTGATCAGGTATAGATGGTTGGAATCCAAGGGGCACTGCACCGGATGGAATATTGAACATCGAGCCTGCTGTCCATTGCGTCGGAGGACCGCCTGTATCCTTGCTTTTCCGTGCTGCAGCCTGTGTACAAAATGTGAGAATATATCACAAGGACAGCAGCAGCTTGATTCGCGTTACCGATAGCTTCTGATCAATAGGACTCATCTAATGAGGGTTCAGTTGATGTTTTGATACCGTACGGTCGTGAGCATTAACGCACCATTCGGCTGATGACAGGGACGTCCAACGCAGATTCCTGATCTTTCCTCGTCTTTGCCAACACCTCTTCACCCCTTCGTTCCTCCATCTCCCACAGCTTCGCTTTTCGACTCTCCTCTCCGCCAAGCAGCTCGTTTACGGTAAAGAACAAGCTGCGATTCCACTTGTACGAGATACCGATCATCCCTAGTTGCGCGGCGTAGATCAGAGGGAATATTGCCTTGGCGGCGGTCGTGGATATCCAGACGGCATCGGAGGTGGCATTCTGGGGAGCGGGCCAGAGAAGGGAAATGATAGCCACCGAGAAACCGGCCATGGAAAAGATCAAGTTTACCATTGGTTGGCACAAGAGGAAGTTGGTAATGGGACGGTAACATGACAGGTAGCAGCGCTGCGGGTCACAAGTGTTAGTATAATAAGCCTTTCATTGAATACAAAAACACCGACCAACTGAAGTACGGCATAGTGCTGATCTTGTAGCATCGAGTTGTAATACGAAGAATGGTATGTTGCTTGGGCGAGAGATGCCATACTCGAGATGAGGGAGAATATCAGGGCATATCGCCCGACATCACTAATGCCAGGTATTGCGAACGCGCTCACTGCAGCCGAGAGGATAAGAGCAGTCTATTGCAGTTCATGAGTTTCATCGTCCAGAATCAAAGACGAGGTCATGGCTTTTCAGTACGTACGATCAGATTAGTATTGGTCCATTCCTGCACGAGAGTCTGGACATGGGCCTGCCATGCGATGAGAGACCGGGATCGTGCCAGTTTATCCGTGAACATGATAGGCCAAGTATCGGGTTCCATGACAGCATAGCTCAACTTCCTGTGTCGTTCCTAACGTAGTCCCTGTTCAGACTCGATAGTATCGCAAGTGTATCAATCCCTCACATTGTATATCTCAGACAGAAAGAGACAGCAAACGGTGCCGAGGCGATAGGCACAAGGATAAATGTACCATCGCAAGAGCTTCTGCCAAAGCGTCGTGGGCTAAAACAACGCGTTGTCATAACGAGATAGTAATGCAAGGACGAAAACTACATACCATAGACTTCTTCCTGCGTCTGAGAATATAACGCAGTGTATTCAATGTGCGAAGCTCCTGATAACGCACTGAAGGAGGGATCTCGTTGATGGGGTGAACGAGACGAATGACATGCGGATAGGCAACATATGTTGGAGGCTCCGGAGGGGCTTTCGTCGTATTCGCCTCTGTAACAGGCTGAGGCGTTGGCAAGTTAGCTAGGGCCGTTGCGTCTGATTGAGACGCCTCATTTGCCTCAACTTGCAAGGGACCAGGTTGCGGGGAAGTTGGTGACTGCCCAGCATCCGTGGAAAGGGTTTCGTCTGAGTCGTCGACGGCCATGATGGTAAGCGGAAGGGGAGGGGGACGCGCCAAGAAGGTGAGTCGCATTATCAGCGAGGTGACAACCTTGTTAGACAGCCTTCCCGCAGGGTGCGTCTAAGTGCTGGGAATCAGTACTCCGAGGTAATATATAGCGATTCTCGAGAGCGGTGTTGAGCACAGGTCGAATGGGCTTCATCGTCGGCTGAGTACCGCCACATTGTAGGTCCACGAACATATGTGCAATTTGACCGCCGTGTTCACGCAGGCTCAGCGCTCATGCAGTCTGATGCAGACTGTAGTCGGCGGTTGCCGACAATCATTGATCACTGTGATCGGGAGTACTTAGACTGTGGCCAGCGGTGCGGTTTCTTCAGCCTTCTATCGTCGGTGTCGGCACTGTCGGGACTCGGGAAGTGCTCGCGTGAGTAGCAAAGGGACACTTTCGATTGTGCATGTCTCGACTGCGACCTTCGCGACTTTACAGAGCAATTCGTTGTCTTATTGTGTGAGCCTTTGACTCGCTGAGAAATATCTGATCTTTTTGGCAGCTTCTTGCCGTCGTATTACCTGGTCCGAGGCGTTTGGAGGTCGCGGACAACCACCTCAGTTGACTGAAGAATACCAGCGTATTTGACAACCACCAGTGAATCGCTCGACGTACTGCCCCTTGCCATATGAAGCACATAAGTAGGACCGCTTGTTACTATAGCCTTGCGAGGCTCTCTTGCCCACATGATCGCGAGAAGCATATGTAGCTGAGACGCGTGGCGACGGTTACAACGCACGCTTCGAAAAGTCCAAGCACTCCTCCGTAAGGATGTTCTGCTCTGATGGCCGACAACGATGCTGATGTGGTACTCATCAGGTGGCGTATCTCACTTAAATGGTACCCGCACGCGAGCAACAAGTGTGCATCACGTCACGCCACCGAACTCGATCTCTTCACCATAGCATGGTGATGCCACCTATTCGTCAAAGTTACAATACTCTGTGTTGAATCGGCTAACAGACGATGCACACCAGGACTTCGCAAGAACAAGATAAGGAGTGATATCGCTACCTTTGGCTATATGCGAGATTAGAAGTATCACCATCGGGGGCCACGATCAGACTTCCTCGTTGCTCGACCTAGAGTGAATGATATAAAATGTGCAGTCGCGATGGGTCTGAAATCAGCATCTACCAAGATGTTCCTCGTTCTCATTCTGTCTCTGGTCGCCGCGGTGTCCTCCGTGACTATCTCGCCACACGTCCGCCACGAACATCGTCGAGATATCCCAAGTGGATGGAGAGCTGCGCGTCGAGCCCCTCTCACAACTGTCCTCCCTCTTCGCATAGGTCTCGTGCAGCCCAACTTGGATCAAATCGAGGAGCACCTACTCGACGTCTCGCATCCGGAGTCCCCTAACTACGGACACCACTGGAGCCCCGCCAAAATCGCGCAGACATTCCGCCCGTCTAAGGATTCGGTCGACACTGTTCGGCAGTGGTTGGCATCTGAAGGCATTGACGCGTCTCGGGTCACCCTCAGCAAAACCGGAGGTTGGCTCGAGGCCAAGGTCTCCGTGAAGGAGGCCGAATCGCTCCTCAAGACTGAGTACTCCGTGTACGAGCACGAGTCCACTGGTACGGAACATCTTGCATGCCGCTCCGGATATCATCTTCCGGAACATGTCTCCAAACATGTCGACTTGGTGACTCCGACTCTTCATTTCGACGTCAAGCTCAAGAGAGGCCCTGCTGAGCCGGTTGAGAAGCGTGAGTCGCAGGTCAAGCCTGGCACCGCGAAAAGCATTGGACAGCCTGGATCCGGTGTCGTCACTCCCAAGACCACTGGTCGAGTGAACGTGAGTTTTACGCTTGTTATTTATGTGTGTCATCTGATGCACGCAATGCAGGGCATTCTGCAAGAGCTTTCTCAATGTGACCAGTTCATTACCCCCAACTGCATCCGCGCACTGTATGACTTCGTTTATTATCCTCTCGCCACGGACAAAAACAGCTTTGGGATAGGTCAGTTCTTCCAGATTGTCGATGAGTATCTCACTGAAAGGTAGATGGATTACAGTTGAGTATACACCTCAGGCGTATGTCCCGTCCGACATGGATATGTTCTTCACAAATTTCTCCAAGAGTCAGGTTGGTCAGCGACCAGGGTTGGTGTCCATTGACGGCGGTTCGTCAGCTTCGTTATCGTAACCTTCCCATTACTCATGAACGCTGGTCAAGTATAGGTGTTGTCCAAGATGTTGCGACTAGCTTCGGTTTCAACGGAGAATCCAACTTGGATCTGCAGTTCGGAATGGCCTTAGTCGGTCCCAAACAGAACGTCACCTTGTATCAGGTTGGGGACCTCGTCGAAGGTAACTTAACACTTCTGTTGAATGCATATTGTTCAACTCATTGTTCGTATCAGGTGCCTCATTCAACAATCTCTTGGACGCCTTGGACGGTACATATTGTACATTCGAGGATGGCGACGACCCCTCACAGGACGGTATTTACCCCGATATTCTTCCGGGAGGCTATACAGGTGCCATATCAAATCATCTTGTCGAATCTTCTACCCGTGCTCACCTTGATCGTCAGGCCCAGCATCGTGCGGAACAGTCAAGCCTGCTCACATCATATCGACATCATACGGTTACAATGAAGCTGACCTGACGCCTGCTTATACCGCAAGACAGTGCGCTGAGTATGCCAAAGTACGTCTTCCGTAGGGTTCGTTCTTTTCTTGCAGTTGACGGTCGTATCATAGCTTGGAATCATGGGTGTTACTGTACTTTATTCTTCTGGCGATAACGGCGTTGCCGGGAACTCGGGTGTCTGCCTAAACCCGGATGGCTCTCAAGCTGTCGGTGCGAGCGGCTTCAACCCTTCATTCCCTGGTAGCTGTCCCTTCGTCACAAGCGTTGTACGTTCACATCCTCTTGATATCTATATATCGATGACTCACGGTGTCTTGAATAGGGCGCAACTCAAGTCAATCCCGGAGCAAAAGTAACAATTTCTCCACAAGTTGAATACAACCTCGTTAACTGAACTATCCTTCTATTTTTTCTTAGGTGACAGACCCCGAGAGCGCGTGCGAGCAGGTTATCTTCTCCGGCGGTGGCTTCAGCAACTACTTCGCTTTGCCTTCATACCAGGAAGCCGCCGTCACGAACTACCTCACAAAATACCCACCTCCTTATGCATTAAACATCTTCAATTCTACAGGAAAATCTCGTGCTTTCCCCGATATCTCTGCAAATGGGTATGCTTTCGACGTCTTGTCATGCCTTGATAATCGAACACTCACCTGCGATTCACAGAGCCAACTATGTGGTCGCCATTAATGGCGAGTTTAGTTCCGTCTTCGGAACTTCAGCTTCTACCCCCGTCACGGGCGCGATATTGACCGCTATCAACGATGCACGACTCGCCATTGGGAAATCTCCCATCGGTTTCATCAACCCCACGGTAAGTCCAGATGTGTTATCCGACCACCATGCAGCTCGCTGACTTTGGAATGCAAGATTTACTCGGAAAAATTCAGCCATGCGTTCAATGATATCACTACAGGGACAAATCCTGGCTGTAACACAAATGGTTTTGCCACCGCTCCGGGTTGGGATCCTGTGACGGGTTTGGGCACTCCAAACTTCCCGCTATTGCTTGCTGAGTGGCTGTTGCTGTGAAGGATGTTGTGTACAGCAGTATATATTTCCGTCAAGTTATTGTTTACTTATCTGCACTGCCGTAGATACCCTGTTGCGTCGTCTGAGCAATTGGCGACTCGGAACTGCGCCTGCTTTTTTAAACTCAGAATACACGTGATCGCGTTTTGAGCTGTTGTCGGGCCTTACATTCCATCTCCGCTAGTAATTGAATGCTCTCTGGGCTGGACCCTGGCCTGGGAGGTTACCAAGAGGTTACATAACGTTATCATCACTACTCTATACCTTTTCTTTCAAATCTTTGGACGACCGCTAAAGACCTATCTCGAAGCAACACTCTGCGGGAAAATGGCATCCCCAAGCTGGTCGTACGACCTTCGTTGGTCGACGTTGCACCATGACAGCGAACCAGATAGCCAGAGCCCATCTCCATCCAACCCTTCAAGCATACCTAGACAGACAGTTGTCGTCTCTGAAGATGCGTTGCTCCTAAAAGACCTTGATGTCGCCTCGAGACAAGACCAAGCTGTCTTCAAAGCGAATCCTTGGACGATTGCCAAAGCCAACGCATCGACCCGGGGTCCAGATCCGCCTCCGACATCTTCTCCGAAAGATGCAAGAGCCTTGTTGAAACCGCCCGCCGGTCGTATAGTGGATGCTTTCAAAACTCAAGCACTACGTCCTGCACCTGCACCTGCAAAACCTAGGCGAATTGCTCCCAGTACTACCAACGGAATCCGAGCCAATTCAAAACCAACTTCTAGTAATCAACAATCTGCCGACTATATGCAGGTCTGCACACCTTCTTTAAATGCTGTTGATCTTGAAATCGCCCCTAGTAATGCTTATTCTGCTTCGGTACTTCTCTGGGGTGCTTATATGCGGCTTTCTCTGTTCTGTGACAGCTCACCTTGGACCGTCTGACGCGCCGACTACTGATACGCTTTCTGATACTCTTTCCACATCGATTCACGCGTCTGCACCCACTCATCAAGTCGAATACTTACCGTCAACGTGCCAATCACAACCTAACCGTACGTCCAGCCGGCCTGTTGCTGGTGAGCAACTATCTCCGCATCCTAAACTACCTACTTCCACGTCGACTTTGCGTGTACCCTCATTCGGAGTGTCCGACCAGAGTATGTGCCATTTTTTCATTGAACGCTGTTGAGTCTAAAAAATACTGCACTGCACCTAGATCACTTGCGTCCGACTCACGCGTTGTCCCAGCATGAACAGCCTCAACACCTCTCGTGTCGTCCCGATGCCATTAATCCGGATCCACACCGCTATGATGCTAACATGCGCAGCCGCAACAGGAGTCGCTATATGCGCCTTATAGGTCCTCGATCCAGTCCCGTACGGAGACATTCTCCCCCAATTGTACTTCGTACTTTTGTGTCTTCTCCTCTGCGCGGACCTCCCGAATTTGACTGGTCGTTGCCGGCGGCAAGACCAGAAAGAGGACGTGGTTCCTCGCCATTTGGTCCCGAAATCCTACAATTTGAGCGCCAGATGCAGGAACCTTTACCAGCCGTACTCCGACCACATGAGCCGCAAAACTTGTTTCCAGTGTCGCCGGCGCCATCTCGTCGTATTCCCAAGCCTTCAACGCAACCTATCGCTAGGCCCGAAAGGCGTATTTCTTCTCCCATCTCGGATGGATCCCCGGGGTGGACTACTCTTGGATCACGAAAGAAGAAACGGTCGGAAACTCGTAACAGACATCCCAAGACATCTGGTGGATTTCATCTGCCGATACTGGCACCAAGAAAGACTGTTGCAGATACCACAGCCAAACCTCGGGTCATCACATACCTTCCGCCTCCACCTGCGAATCAAGCACGCGTCATTTCCAACAAGTCTCACCGACAAGCTTTTGATCCTCAGCTCGCCGGTGCATCCAGTAGCGACCGATCGTCGCCTAGTGCAAGTGGTCCTGCATTAAAGCTCGCGTCTTCGCGCAAACAATGTTCCCCTGCACATCTGTCCGGTTCAGCTGCCTCAGATATATCCACCCCTGAGGTCCGTATGCACCTACATTGCGAGTCTCCTTTCTCTTGGGTACGGCTTGCTAACCGCTCGTTTGAATTTAGAGCCCGAATGTCGTACGGCAATGCAGAGATCTTGATAGCGCCGCTGCACGTGCAAGATACAGCCAGATCAGACGAGCAGTCAAACAGGTCTGTCTGCTGAATTGATTGTCCGAGAAAAGTCTATTTGACGTATCTCTATGTTTAAATTTGATTCTTAGTAGCGCAGGCAGTCAGCGTATGACATGTGGGAGATGTTGGGTCTTCCCAGTTGTGGCGTCGTCTTTTGTGACTATGAAGAGCCCGAGCGAATATCAGCGCATCCGCCTGGTATAGCGATCATGGTCTGGAATCCACCGCAATCGGGAATAGAGGAGCAACAAGTCGCTCCATAATAGTAGAGGTATAAGTGTACGATACATCCGGTACTATGGTACTTAATTTCGGGTAGGAGAGGAAGAGGCAGGCGGCAGAAAATTAAAGAGATCGACGAGTGTTACGCGTAGAAATACAACATGTCATAGCGGCGCGATCCAATACAGATGTGATACAATATTAGAGGATGGAAGAACTGAGATAGGTGAACTGAGATAGGTGAACAGAGCGATAATCTAGGAACTGATAAGCAAGAGAGCTCCAATAGCAGGGAATAATCCTATGATTGGCCACCGGGCGGCATGTTATCTGGGAGAGAGAGTCCGAGTCCGGTGAATTGCAGTTGGAACAAGTACAAGATATTAGGAACTCACTAAACACTAGAAACTGGTCCTGTGGATACACGACACCCTGTTGAGAACCACGTGAAGGAGCAGAGCCGGAGTGCGACGGCACCATTTCGCTTGGGGGCACAGTGTACGCTGACTCTATTTGACCAATAGCAGAGTAGTCGTTCCAGTACTGAGGGAATCGTTGCGCAGATCTGTCTGAGTGTCCCCGAGTGCGCGCGTCGAAGCCTGTGCTGAATTGTTGAGGCAGAACTGACGTGGTCAGAGTGCCACCCGAGAAATTGCCCATAGGAGTACCATCAGGACCCCATCGCTCAAAAGGCGGGAAGAATGTGGGAGGCTCCACTGGAGATATATCGAGTCTAATAGGGTAAGCCTGCTGGGGATGAGCAGAGCTGGGAGGCCGCGCATAACCTTGCGAGTCACGATACAAGGGTTCCGGGAGAGGTGCTTGGTGCTGCTCAAGAGCGTGATCTGCGCTTCGTTTGCGTCGGTCCAAGCCGGACGGCGACACCGATGCACGAAGGTCTTGCGGATGGACTTTGGACCCTTGAATCAACTGGTATGCTCGCCAGGCACTGGGCCAAATGCTCTGCATCCTGTGCAAAATGTCCATACATCTGTGTAAACCAAGACCTGCTTGAGGATCATCCGGATAGGATTTCACTAGGAATCGATGAATGAGTATCAGAAATCCGGAAAGATAAAGCGGGACGTACACGTTGCCACATGCATGATGGCAGCTGTGAAGACATAATATGAAAGGAACACGGAAGCCCGTCTGGGGCAGTGCTTCTGAATATATATGAACACTGCCTAAACGTTGAGTAATACATTCGAATGAAAATATTCTAATGAATTACCGATGGATGAGATATGATTCGCGGCTTGTGCACAAAGATCATAAGCTTTACGAGAGGTCTCGCGAACATCGTGTTCTTTGGTAGGCCTGAGTGAATGTCAATATCCTAGACTCCGCCTCGTAAGCGTGGAGACTTACGATCGTTCGCCCGATTCAGAAGCATGTCGAATGCTGTAGAAAGCGATTAAAATGAGGTTTGCACGAGAAAGAAAGCGGCACTCACAAGGGACGATGCAGCAACAAGACTGTACACCAATAATGCATATGAAGTGTAAGGCCATGCGGTGGCAGCGTGCTCTCTTTCGATGAAGCGGGATCGAATTGAAGATGGTCGGGTAGCTCGTAGTACCATTTGTCGAGTAACTTCTCGAGACGAACATACTCGCTGGAACGGAAAACGTGTCGGCGGATAGGATACATGATCTGAACAATCATGCTCAATATAATAGCTATAATCGGAGGGAAGTCAGATACGATCGCAGGTCATTCGTATGAGCACACTTACATAGCTTTGCAAATTCATTAAAGCAAGAGATAGCATTTGAGGTAGCGGATGGGACTACTTGAGGATGGAATTCTGAAGGGTCTTCAAGGGTGGGAAGAGACGGATGTGGGGTCCACGTCTCATGCTCGTCGGGCTGTAAGACAATGAGTAAACGCGCACGGAACAAAAACGTCAGGGCATACCTGGTCAATGTCAGGTAACTCCGTGTCGAAATCATTCTCAAAGATCGCCACGGGCCGACCTATCGACAACACGATCAGCTTAGGCATATTGCGGGAGATAAAGTTGTGAACATACCGATATACGATGATACATATTTGTCCATGACAACGCAGCCGTACCAGATCCTACGCCGCTCCTGTAGCTCATCGGGTGTGAACAATATCTTGCCTACATTGACCCATTTATCCGCGCTCTTGTGCAGTCCCATATCCTGCGCCATTCGGACGGCCATTCCGATGTACAGCCAAGCTTGTGCCATCGCGCCAATACCAACTTCCCGGTAGCCCATCAAGAGCAAGGCTTGCAGAGTACCGGGCCGTGAATGAGCGTACGTACTGTCCAGAATTTTCTTCGCGCTCTCCAGATACGAGTCGCCAGCTGCCCACATGGAGCCAGCCTCTGGCGGTGGTATCTCGCCGGCTGACACATTGGTATATCGGGAGGCGATGGAAAACATAGCAAGTAGGAGAATGGTGGGAATCCTTTGCTGTTTCGTGCTAGAAGACGATGACGTGCCAGAATACTGCGAGTCCGGCGTATTTGCAGTCTCAGGCCGCATGTTTCTGTAACAGCCTACGGTCAATTTGAATTAGGGCCGCGACGCGCATCGTACTCACATGTCTCGGAACGATTCCATGAATGTACTCTTGTGGATGATCGGTAGAGCCGGATGTACATAGACCCAGTAGATCTCCAGGAGGTATTCTTGCTCTGCCATCGCCGGAAGGAAGCCTACCCAATCAATCTCGGTATTCGTCCTCTTCGACTTGCTCACACCGGGCGGCAACGGTGGCCAGACACGAGCTCCCGGGAATCGCCTATACACGCAGGTCAGCTAAATTCCGTGCTAAAATTGGAACAAACGAACCATATCCCGCCCTCAACTCTGTCGTCCCCGCGGTCACTAGCCCCCAGTAGATGCAAACCACTTGCTTTGCCATGATATCGCACCTGTTCATCCTCGTTGATACTAAGTTGCCCTACTGCAAGTGCAAGTTCATCTTCACCGGATCCGTCGTTCTCCTCTGCAGCGGCCGGTTCCACCTCTGCAAACCCGTCCACATCAAGCGAATGTACGCTATTTCGAAGGGAAGCTTTGGACAGCTTTGAGTTGAGAAGAGCAGGATGTATTGGTGGGTGAGCGTATTGAACAGGAGACCGTGATCTGTTGGAACCGGATAGGGAAGACGGAGAGTGTGGTTTTCCATTTTGCGCCAAAGAGCCACGACGAGAATGGACCCCATCCTCGGGAGCGTCCACACGCCTGCGCAGCCTTCGAGCAGACGACTGGATCTGGTCCGAATCGGATCGGTCGGCGGTTGTAGCGGAAAACGGCGTGAGAAGGGATGAACTCGGTCCTGGAGCGGGATTTGACACAGGAGGCTGGAGTGTCAGAGTAGGTCGCTTAGTGAGACGCGGTTTATCAGGTTCATCTTCCGAGTGTAGGCGGGGTGGGTAGACCGTCGAAGACGTTTCTGGAGGCACGCTGCCCGATACCGCTCCGCCATCTGAGCGACGTGATACTGTCGAGAGCTCCGGTTCTTCGTCACCCACCAGCGTGTTGCGGTCTGCCGCAATGGAGTTCAGGTGGGAGATAACGTGGTCCTGCCATTCACCAGATGGACTGCACGACGAGATAATGTAGCAGACAGATGCGTAGATAGAAGAACGATTGTCAGTGTGAAGCTATATCAGGAGCGTGAATCGCACATACTGGGTAGGTGGTAGGGTTGGGGCACTGGAGTCCAAATCGTCCTTGGGAGGCCGTATCTTTGCCGACGCGGGAGGTTCTAAAGACTTCATTCTACCTTTGTATCCATATGTTCCATGGTCTACGCGGTTGATAATGTCTCGGGCAGTGGGATCCTGCGAAGAAGGCGCGTGAACTTCCTGGTAAATAAACAGGCACTACAAATGCGGTGGAACAGCACGTCAAGGGACTGTACAGCCGCATCCGTGTTGGTCATGGTATGCGGAGAATGGGCACACGACACTGAGAAACATGGGACAGTGCTCACCTCTCGCAAGTCATCCAATAAAGACATTGCACGGCTGTCTCTACTAGACAGTAGAATTCCTATGAGGGCTTCGGTTTGATGTAGCCTAGCTTCGATAGCGTCGATGTACCCCTTAGGTGGTCCGCGCTTGCGAGATGGTCCAAGAAAAGTGCAAGCTGCAAATCATTAGAGAGCTATCACAACTAGCGAGACTCGGCGTAGCCTCGGAGACATACCTGTTCCCAACATGACGCAGTTCCTGCACGGCTCTTGAGGATTCGACCGCTCGCACTTACACTTGGACTTCCGACACTGATCGCAAGCTTTGCTACTGCGTCTGCGGACCTGCTTGTCCCCTTTGCCTGAACCTTGTGCTTCTGAAGTACCAAACCCTGAGCCGTAGGAACTCAGCCCACCTAGCCCCCCTGCTGAAGGGAGATCACTGAGTCCCGTCATCTTCTCCGTCATCGTAATCGTCTGCCAGTGACATTTGTTGTGGTTGAGAATGTGAGTGGCTATTGACGGGCGGATGCATTGAATATCCATGTATCCGGTCGGGGGCATACTGCTGCTGCTGTTGATGCGGGTACGTGGAAGAGCTGCCTGGAGCAGCAGAGGATAATGGTGGCCAGGCGTGTGATGACATAAAGGTGAAAGAAGAAGCAGGAGTGCTGGAAGAGGGACTCGCGTCACCAGAGTTTCCAAAACGATACAGCGGCACAGACGGTTTTCGGCTAAATTGTGCGAGTGATTGTTGAGGATATTGCAAGGTAGAATGGAGACTAGGGGGGTCGTGGGCTTCTAGTTTAACAGGGACCGTCTGCGGGAGGTAGTCAGGCTGCGTGTAGTTCTGCTTCGGCACCTGTTCGAAGTAGGGGTAGCGTGAATTGTAATTATCCGAGTAAGTCATCAGGAGCGTAACAAGCCAACAACAGGGCGCGAGGTAGTGACCGTAGAAGCAAGAGGAGGAAAGCCCGACGTCGAGGAAAGAAAGGTTGATTGGAGAAAGGATCAGTTAGAGGATGAAGTAAGCCGGAAAGGTGTATTTGACTAACCGTCGTGATGATGCTAAATTTTACGGAGGCTCGGCGCGGAAGAGGAGGATGCGCGGAAGAAAATGCACGTTCTGGTTTTGCAGGGTTTCGCCGGTGTCCAAGTAGCACGGACCTAAGTCGAGGTGGCGGGCTCCTGAAAACGCTCCGAACTACGCTGAAAGGACGCCGACCAGGCCGATGTCCCGTCCGTATTATTCCTACGTAAGGACCGGGTAAAATCTGCAGTCGACGGTGGGAGCACCGAGACCGTCGTTCCGGAATGCGCCAGATGTAAATTTGCTTTCCAACTGGAGGGGACAACTGGAAAACCAGTCCGTGAGCGGCTGAGTGATCTGAGACCTCTTTGGACTTTCAGATTCCGTCGCCGACGTTCGGAGCCGTACAATGATCGTGATCGACAATCCTGCGTCAGGATGCCGTCTTCGGCCGCAGCAACAGCTTCGGGTGCCGGTTCGGTCTGTTCGGTTTGAGATGGGTGAAGACAGCAATATCGATGAGTCGACGACTGCAAGGGACAGAAACAGAACGTCTCAAAGATGTGGGCAGTACGAGACGCTTTTAGCTGTGGTCATCATTGCAGATGTACTCCGCTCATGTTCACGTGAAGATCGCTTCGCATAAACTCTAACTGCAAACAGCATGACTCTCCCATGTTGTCCCGGTCAGGTTCAACAATTGTCGTCGACAACATCTTCCATCACGAGAAGGTCACGGCATTCAATGTCTTGCCACCGTAGCTCTTCCGCCGGGAATCCTTCACAAGGGGCATAACCCTGAGACGGTCTAAATAGAACGTCACCAAGATATGTCCTTGCGTATGGATCGCCAGAAATCGGCTTTGCGATGTTCGCCCACAGTAGCCCCCGCTTGCCATTCTGTGACGTCATTGATATCATGCACCATGTGGTTCACGTCGGCCTTTCTCCGAGTCCAACTAGGCTTGTCCGTTCCTTGGCGTTCGCCCAGCGGCATATCGATGCCCAGCGATATGGTTGTTAAAACAATGGTTGCATTATTATCATGGTCTATCTAGTACATCGACACATTCATCAATGCGGATGATTTCTTGCCAGAATGCAAGCTTGCATAGTGCTTTTGCGTTGTAGATAGTTTTTTTTTTCCAGTGTAGGCGACACAAACCGCCTGCCAATGCTTTGCCACCTGCAGATTGAGCTGCCATACGCACTAATACCATCTCGTCAACCTCGTGTGGTGGATATCATACACGTAGAGTACACTTCGGTCCCGAGTGTTCAAACGTTCATATGCACTCTCGACTCTCCAGGTAATCTGCCGCATCAGATCCAGCTTCCGGCTATATTTGATCGCTCCAATACAGTCCAATACCGACGTCGATTTCCATTTCTGGCGTGACAACGTATTCGTCAGGATGTCAGGGAGGTCTAAAGGTGGTATATATGCATGGTAGATAGGAAACAAAATTCCATCGGAACATATGTACACTTGACTCGACGGACGACAAGCCTTAGAACAACAGAAGACATCACACCAGTATTGTGACGCCATGTGCTCGGTTTTGCTGTGCACATCTGTGTGCAGTATAGTCGCGCCAAGTTGATTCGACGTCCTTGAGATTTCCTGAATCAGCTTAGGAACCCCGTACGCCGGGGTATACTTACCTCAGAACTGTACCGCAATGATCGTTCCTGCGGACGATCCTCAGATCAGTAGATGGTGTCGGAATTCTAGAGACGCAGTGCTGTCAGTAAGGCCTAAGGCCTAAGGTCTGACTTTCGGACGCTCGGTCTAACTCGAACTAAGGCGATAGCGTCCAGGAGGGCCTCATAAACTTGATAGTGAACTCAATGTTTGAAGCGAACTTAGACTCTCACGCCAATTTGGCTGGTAGTTCGACTTCGACGCAGACCTTGGAGCATCCGAACAGGCCCTAAGGGATCTCGAACCGCAAACATCAGCCGCAAGGCGTCAGAAATGATAAGTATCCGAGGACAGCTGAGGATGGAGTAAGATTCAAGGATAGATAGCCTTCCATCGAGGTTTGCCCCACGATCTTGCATGAGCTGACTAGATTAGCGAACACCTGGTTCAAACATGTCTGTGAGACTCAAGATCGTCCTTGGGCAATCAGGCGGTCCGCCTTTACAGCAAAAGTCGGAAATGAAATTGTGGCGCGCAAATCCGTTCATGTCACAGATCCTATTGCAGTGTACATGTGTGGCAAAGTCTCGACGTCCGCACCTTGAATTCATAAATTAGTCCGAGGATTCCGCAACCGACGCAGACGCATATAGAACGCCATACACACATGCCATGTACACATGTCTTCCGTACTGCAATAGTCAACTTCCGGTATTGTCGGAGGCTACGATCGACGGTAACCACAGCGCTAGCGTGCAAGACCAATACAAGTTCGCGTACATATGACTAGTGGGGCTGGGTTATTGACCCGGGCGGACCGTGATATGGTCATGCAGAAAGACGAATGCTCATGCGACTCCAAATTGCGGTGTCACTGTCAGACATTTTGCAAGGTNACGATTNGAATTGTGGNACTTATCANGAAGATTTTCCGACGAGAATGCAAGAGAAANTTCAAATGTAACGNGCCTCATGTTATAGCTCGTTCAAGTACAAATTTCTCAGGCATAGCGATCGAGAANACTGCCCAAGAATAAAACCATCGCGTGCCTGTCGCAAGCCCNACCAACAGTAAGTCGGATATCGATAGAGATAACACGAATNATGTACGAAAGGTGCGGCTTCAACGCAGNNTTGTGTCGAGCATCAATATTCCGGGCAAGAGTTGGAACAACATG
Organism: Antrodiella citrinella; assembly: GCA_004802725.1. NCBI lineage: Eukaryota > Fungi > Basidiomycota > Agaricomycetes > Polyporales > Steccherinaceae > Antrodiella > Antrodiella citrinella. The sequence continues at coordinate 14,045 of SGPM01000121.1, read as the reverse complement.
ATGGAAGCAGNTTCTCTGTTGTTTCTGTNACTGACCTCNNGTTGGAAGATNGCCATTCCGTAGCGCTTGTCAAATGTCAAAGTGGACTCGGGCCACTACGTCCGCGATCGGAGGTCTTACAGGCGGTATACAAGATTGTAGAGGTCACGATGGCGCAGGTATTCATGTACGTTCTCGACCGTTAATGTTCGTCGTTCAAGAAGAATCACCCATGACNTCACACCGAATTCCATATTGTCACCGACCATTGTTCCCCGGGTTGAGACGCGATCACACGAAATCANACATAGATTCCCATGTCATTGACATTGTCAATGTGTCCGGATCCATGGACGACAACNTGTTCGCGTCGCTTGGACGCCGTGGAAGATGTGTTTCCCGTTGAAAGGCTCAAGATACTATTCGCAATTCCTGTNAGATCTNAAGAGTGGCGATCTGTAGACACAACTCACGCGANTCTCTTCAGACAATTTTCTGGTCTCGAAACCAGACGGAAATCGCACCCAACCACCGCATTTGATTGTACAGTGTGAATCCGCGGCGGGTACGAGACCACAATTTTCNAAGCTATGGTTTACGTCGACGTGTTCGTGAGAGCCTGAACATATTGAAGACAAGACACACGTACACTTAAAAAAGACAAGATCTTCGGTGATGTGAACGAAGATTTCGAATGACTTCAACGCCTTACAGATAATATGGAAGGCTTCAGCCTGACTTCTCCGAGTGACTGCGGTGCGTGTTTGAGCGGGTCCAGCGGTGACCACGGAGCATTATCTCTTCCGCGAGCTTACTCAGCGACGAGTATTGAAAACATCGCCAGAGCCTGTCAGAGCGCGTCAACGCCATCGATGTAACGGGTTCACCAAAAGGAAGATGGTGTCACNGAAGTCAATGATTTTGAATGGCTTCTGGTGGAGTGGCCTAGCCCGTGGTGGATCCGAGCGCTAACAGAACGGTGTTTATACTAGATTGAATTGGTTTGGAGGTTTGGAAAGCAAAAGCATNAATGGTTCGCGGATCACTGNGCGCCACTGGGAAAGGTGTACAAACTTAGGTTGCCACGAACATACCGGGAGATTCCTGACGATGGCACACACAACATCCCGGACCACTCCGATACCAAGTTTGGCCGGCGCCCAACAACAGAGGGCCAAACAACAATCCGGTAGATTTGACGGAATTGCATTCGGAATGGAACATTGACGGTATGCACCAGTGCATGTATGGAAAATTGAAACAGTGGCAAGCAGTTGTAAGTCTTCGCGAATGTGAAATGACGAGGGACACACCGCAAGTTCCCTCCGTTGACGAAGTCCTGCAACTGACGGATATACTCCTGTGAACTCTCGCAGACGTCGGCGACAGAGAATGCCCGACATTCGACCATGTGGACTGAGTATTGCTCTGCCAGCCAAGGGAGGTCAAACAGGGCTGCTTGACACTAGTGACTACGCCACGCTCAACCGCTCACTTATCATCGTCCTCGGACGCGCATTTGGCAGTGTATCTGCAGCGTCTTGCGTCGCAATTCCGCGCTACGCGCTACGTACACCTGCTGCGGCGAGAATTCGAATTTCGGACAAACGTTAAAAAGAGAATTCGATGGCCGCCGGTTGTATCTGTTTCACGGAGATGAAAGTTTTTGAGAAGCATGCATCACACATGCAGATGGGCCTCCCGCCTGCGAAGAGAGATATACATATACATCTCGTTGTGAGGTGCAAAAATACGTGGCTAGATGGTGCACGCTAACTTCGCTAAGAATCAACGTTGTATGTCAGGTGCATTCATGGCCTTCCCACAAACTTATCGACGTACCGGTAGGCATTCACAATAGACCTATGCAGATAGTGGCGACTTGTTTCTATCACATAGCAGTGGAGAATGAACGTTAATGAACGTTAATGAACAAGAAGTCGCAGCTTGACCGTGACCTGGCCTCCGAACAGCTCCGAACCAACGATTGTAAATTGGAGGTCCGCCACGTGGCTACTTGCCGCAAAGTTATGGCGCCTCTTTTGTGTCTCTTTTCGCCCGAGCTCGACACCATCTGTGAAAGATCGGACAGTATGTCCGTGGTGAACCCAAGCACCGTAACTTCAGACTCTTGGGACTACATTCCTGTATGTTGAGTTACTCAGAAATCCACCGATTCTAATATCTGATTTAGCCAGGACAACCCTTACTAGCCACCAGGAGGGCACAGGTGATTCCGGATGACTGGGACGCCGATGAGGATGAGGAGGATGAACCCCAGAGACTCTGGGAGAATGCGTGCGTCCAACATAATTGAGGACCCAAATAGTGGAGCTGAAGCGATACATTCCGGCTGTGGTTCATTTGCTTGCTTGCAGTAATAAGAATGCACCTATGCCGGAGCTGGTCATAGCATCCACAAGCACCACCTCATCCGCTGTACCACCTCCACCAGCCGCTTTCCAACCATCACTGCGCATTCTCAAACGTCCTTCCGCATCCCCCACGCCTTCCTCACAGTCTTCCTCTACCGATGCGCAGAAGAGCTACGCTGAGCGTGAGGCGCAATACCAGGCAGCTCGAGAACGTATCTTCGGTGGCGAATCTACCTCGCCTTCGCGGTCTACGCCTCCTTCAGAGAGAAACCGAAAGCTGGCGACCCGGTCTTCAGGGTCCACACCAGAACGGTCCATACCCGTCTCAAGTACCATCATCCGAAATCCTCGTGGACCTGAGTCAGTCCCTCAGGATCCCTCTAGAACACGAGATCCGAACATCGGAGGAGATGGGAGAGGATTTGCTAGCAGGAGAGGTGGTGTGCAGAAGGGTTCGTCAGGGCAAGAGCCACAAACGCAGACACCTCCTGGTTAGCGACTACATCACGAACGATGCACGCCGACTGCATACCCTGGAGGGATTGTAATACCACTGTAATTTAGCTTCGAAAGTGTCAAGTTTGGTGAGGTTCACGAGATGTAATAATAGATGGCAGCACGATATACATTGCTGGTTTGTTGTTAGCTTGCTACATGATGCGGTGTGTTGTACAACATGGCTCCTACGATACACTAGTACTAGTTGAACACTTCTTTCCTCCTCGTTTCACGTAGCTCAAGCGGACTGCGTGATTTCAGCGACCTCGTATAGGTACGTGCCCAACAGTTTGCTCTGGAACGCATGTGTTAGTGGCGATGAGACTCGAAAATAGCTCGAATGACTCACTCCTTTGATGAAGTTAGAAACATCCAGCTTCTCGTTTGTAGAGCTAAAGATGATGCTATTAGCGGCGGGCCCCAGCATTGAACGAGTGTACGTACTGTGCACCATCGTCGGCCCGGCCCATGGGTAAGAGCAAGACATTCACTCCCAGGTTGTCGGCGAAAGTGAGAGTAACGGGGATAGAGCCACCTTCACGGGTATAATTCGGGGTCTGAAGGTAGACAGCCTCCGTGGCTTTCTTCGCAGCCTCGAAGTTCCAGTGGTTGATGTCTGCCACCCAGGGCTTGCCGCCGTGCATATACTCTACTTCCAAGTTCAGTCTGGTGTTGAGTTTGGCGAACTCGGACTTGACATAAGCGACGACTTTCTTGGTGATGTCTTCAGGAGTCTGGGGTGGTACCAATCTGAGAGTCACCTCAGTCATATCCCCCAGAGATGTCCAATTATCTTACCGCAAGCTGAACTTGCCAGAAATCTTGGCAGGGATGACGGTCTTGCAACCGACACCAGAGAAAGCGCCCTCGATGCCGTGCAGAGACAGAGACGGGTTCCTCATGCGGCCCATGAGCACTGTTATCCTCTCGGAGGAGTTAGCAATCTTGCCGCCAGCCGCGCCTTCCAGATCATCGATCGAATAGTCCAACTCTTCGTACTTCTTGCTACATGCCCAGGACACATCAGTACAAATCGGGCAGAAGATATCGAAACACGCACAGCTCTTCACTATCCGCGGGCTTGATACCGTCATATACACCAGGTATCAGAATGTGTCCGTCCTGCGTGACCAGCTTGCTCATGAGAGCGATGAGAGCGGTCATAGGCTCGTAGACAGCACCGCCGTAGATACCAGAGTGGAGATCGCTGCCGGGACCAGAGAGCGTGATCTGATAGTAAGCTATCCCGCGAAGTCCGTACGTTAAGCAGGGCGTGCGAGTGTTCAGCCAGTAGTTATCCGACTACAAAAGAGGGCATAAGGACGGCCTGTAAATCATGGTTCATGAAATTCACGCACGATGCAAACGGCATCAACACCGTCGAACCAGCCTTGCTGCCCTTTCGCTGCCTCGCTCGCAATGAGATCGTCAAGACCTTCGCTACCGCTTTCCTCCATACCCTCGAAACAGAAGCGCAGGTTCACGGGGAGGTCGAGACCCAGTGTACTGTGTGCATCGAGAACGTTCAACCAGCCCAGGATAGGGCCTTTGTCATCGGTAGATCCTCGACCAAAGATTTTGCCAGTGTCCTTTTCGTAGTGCATCGTGAATGGCTCGGTGTTCCATCCGTCATTCTTGTTGGCCTGGATTCACATCAGATATCGTGTCATTCCAAAAGCTAGATGTGACATACAGGTTGAACGTCGAAGTGACCATAGATCAATATAGTCTTCTTTTTGGGATCATTGCCGATACGCCCCAAGATTGCAGGAGGTAAGTCCAAGGTCTTGCCCTCCAGTTGCTGCTGACCGAGAGGAATCTTCTCTGTCTTGACGCCGTATTCGTTCAGCTGTGCTTCCAGCCACACCGCCATCTTGACAACATCTTCGCGACGCGAAGCATCTCCGCTGATACTGCATGCGTTTATTGCGTGTCAACAACGTGGCTTTGTGCATTGAGTGCTCAATCTAACACACCTTGGGATAGCGATAGCCTCTCCAAGGCGATCGATGAATCTATCGGCATTGGAATCAATAAATTCTGTGAATTTCTGGGGAGCGACCATGGCTGCAGGAGGGATAGAGAGTGTAATAGTAGTACACGACGATGATATCAGATCTGTTGGACGCCCATAAGGAAGTTGCCGGAAGTCGTCCTCCGACCCTCCTCCTCGACTGGTCAGTACAACTTATCAAACTTCAAGTTTCTCTGTTGCTCGATCTTGAAACAAGCTTCACGTTTAGGACACTGGTTGGCCTTGCTGTGCAGCGGCGCCCTCTGCTCTTTGAGTTCTGTGAGCCCGAATTGGGTTTGCCGTTGTGCTTGGCAAGAGAGCGTCTAGACTGATGATGAACAATGCAGTACCCAACCACTTTGGATGTCATGTGGACAAAGTCGGACAATGATTCAGAGATGAAGAGTGAGTGTGCATACATATGTTGCAAAGTTGGAAATACAAATCAACCTTCAGAATGGTTCAACATGTTGAAAGAGAAGGAACAGGGCTCATAGCAAACAAGTAAGTCTACATGCACTTGACGCTAACATTCCGATTCTAACCTCATGTCAGTGGCGTCGATGCCGGTGTTAAATATCGTCCTACTCCCCACGGAATTACTAGAGATTGGACCTAGCTTCCAGAAAGCGTGGAAGGAACGTTACGCCTCATATCCTGCGAAACCTACTTTTTGGCTGGGCATGTTCACGCTGTAAGACGCATTTTGTATTTGCTCAGACTTGCTCATTCGCGTTGGTTGCATCATGATACAGTGGTGTCGATTCAATCTTACCGCCAGGAAAGTATTACACGATTTTCAATCAAATGTTGGACGCATCTAGCAGAGGCCACGTCCACATGTCAAAGGATGACGCAAAAGCTGCTCCAGCAAATTGGAAAACGGTACCGTCATGGTCTCATTCCAAATTGCGTATGATGAAGGCAAGGGGACGGAGTACTTAGTGGGACAGCTCGATGAACAGGAGTCTCTCATCGACTATCAAAGCTGGTCCGAAGATGTATCTGAAGACAACTATCAAGACATGTTCATCCTGCGACGTGTATCGACGGAGATCATGCGATGGCGCCCCGGTCCGGATGAGCTCAAGGCAAACAAATCCGCGCGTTGTGGAAGTGTGCAATTGCATATACTCTGCGCGACGTCCGGAAAATGCTATGGTCATGGTCTTACTTCAAAGAACGACGCCGCTTTCGCAAGAACTATATCAAGTTCCATGTCATGTATTGGACGTATGGACGGCCGTCAACGGACGATGAACATGTCGAATTCTTGGCATGCCGAAAGGCTCTCAGTCCGTCAGAGTCGCTTTTCTATCGATCGATACGAGAGTACATCCTGGAGACGACCCCTCAGCATCAGTACGTCTTCCTTCTTCCTTTCATCTTCTCGTACTCACCTTGATATCAATTCTTCAGCGGCCTGATATATGACGCTTGCCATAATGCGTTCGAAGGCAAGGCTATCGTTACATACTCTTGCGAGCTTCTGATACATCATTTAGCCCGGGAACTTCAGGTCGAGGATGAGATATATGCCATCCCAACCGAAGTTCTGCGTCGGAGACTTCGTATATTCAAAGAGCTCACTGATCGCATCGGCGATACCAAGTCTGGAGAAGGTAGCAGTGACCAGCAAGCAATCAGCTTGGACACCGGTCTCAGCGACGGGACCGACTGTGTTGTCCACAAAGAAGAGTTTTCTACGCTGTGCCGATTTCTCATTGGTGGGTCGGATATGTGAGAATGCCCTCCACATCTTTTCGCCTCATGGATGATTGGATCTCACCGTCCCGCCTTTTAATACAGCGCTCATGATCACTATTCTACCAAGGAGCATGAACACCTTTTGAAGCTTGCAAATATCTGGCGCGTTCCAGAAGCATGTCAATTTGCTGTTAGGTCTCTAGACAAGGCGCTGAGCCTCAGTCGAAGAGAAGACGCGGCAGAACGGTTTCGCATATCCTTCCTTTACTGAGTTTGCTCTTGGTTCCTCGCAGCATATATGTCTATCGCTAGGAAGCAGGTCCTTACAGCGAGGGAGATGGAAATTCTGGGGCCTCCATGGGTGGCCGATTTCATCCACGTACGGGATGAGTGGCTCTCCCACCGCCGAACACTTGTATTTCGGTACCAGCAACCTACCAAATTTCTTGTCAAACTCCCGGTGTGCCCGGACGATCCCACCTGCGAAAAGTTGTGGCCTTACGTGTGGTTTGTCTCTCGTCTGATGATCATGGACGAATGCGTGCCTAGATTGCCCCTCTCCCGAACAGAAGTTCTGGGACACCTTGGATGCATGTTCTCTATTGTGTTTCGATAAAACCATCGATGGAGGAGACTACAAGGCGCATACCCCAAACCACGACGTCCTCAAAGTGGGTACTGCCTTGACCTACCGCGAGCTACCCACATCCTATCAGACCGGCGGGGAATCACTACGANAAAGCACGAGCTTATTTCAACGAGTAGAGAAGAAGATGAGAGTTCCTGACAATATGAGAGGTGAAGCTGTCAAAAAGGAAAAATCGTCTCGGTTCACACTACCGACGATACCTGGCCCGCGACTCGGAGTTGCCGCTACGCCCAACGGAGCATCTACTCCCTCAGGAAATGTGTCATTGTCAACGGACGACAATGCATTGCGCACCATTTCATCCGACTCCGAGGAGGGTGCTGAAGAAGAAACCGATGACGACTCTCCGGAGACACCTGCACGGATGCCTCCTATTACAGTGTCTCGAATACCTGCTGCATTGGTCATGTCGGCTAGTCCAGCCACCAACAGCNTTGCACCTACGTCGCCGGATTCGGATTNGGATGACACGCCCAAAGAAGCACGTTGTAGCGTCTGCAAGACGATAGTGGAGATGCCGTGCTGGTACTGTACGCAGTGTACAGGTGAGTCTTCAAAATAATTTCCAGGCTGTGGTCTTCATGATATTTCTTGTAGAGTACTTCATTTGCGATGACTGCGAGGAGGATACATTGCTGTCCTGTGTTTCNTGTCAACAGCCATATGTTCAACCTGCCTGGTATTACGGAGGCGGTCCTAGTCAGTCATTCGGAATCCCTTATNGTAACCTGCCCCTTCTAACTAGTTATTTCAGATGAGAACTTCCAATGCAACGTCTGCACCATCAAGAAGATTCCTCCACCTGCCATTGACAAGTCGATACAGCACGTCTACACACATCCACTGGTTCGTTGCAAGCCGCGCATCGAGGACCCGACNGAGGTAAAGGAGCCCACCACTGAGCAGAGGATCACGNAACTGGAGCAGAGGGCTTCTGACATGGATACGAAGCTAGACCAAATCGTCGAAAAGTTCGCGCATATGGAGCAGACTTTGACAGGATTCGGAGAGATGATGCAGTTCCTTGTGGGTGGATCTGCAGTCGGTAATGGGACTGCGCGTATCGTGCAGGCATGAANCGGGCTCATTCTCCCTTGCATATTTCATGGACTCCTCCGCGTCCATCACTTCCTATGTACGCATATCGGTATCGTCCATTCCCACTGCAACTGTATACATAATGTATTCAAATTCGACTGGCAACAACCGGACTTGCGTAGCGCACGCCACTGACATCTTGTTTGAGCGTGGCGTATATTGCTGCNGCGAGCCCTCCAGGTTGCGTTTGAACGACCTGCTCGCCGATGTTCAGCAGTATCTCGATTGGAAAAGCCTTGTGAACGTACCAGGTGTCCTGCGCCGGGCACTTTATGTACTGATGCGAGCTTTCCTTCTGCCACGACTCTGACTACATAGTCCTTGGCATCAGACGTTCTTTGGTGAAACGGACAGGTATTAGTGCAATACGACACCAACCCGATGGCTCGCTCACAAGTACGGTTCACTAAGAGCACCATGTATCATATGGACAGGCCGCTCCGAACACAGCGTAGAGAGGTATTTGTACGCGCGCGCACGCCCGAGTTTATCTGAATATGAAGCCTACAACGATCCTCGTCACAAAATGTTCCACGTTCAAACGAGGAATGCACTCACTACTTCCTGCACCTTGGTGCATTTCAGTGTCACACCTTGCTGATCTGGGTATGTATCAGTTGGCAGGTCCCGAAGTCCATGCTCCTGTTGAGAGGTCAGCCTGAATAATCTAGACTGAAGGAGGAGGACCAGGCGTACAATATAAACTTTCAGTACACGAGGATCCCATATCATGAAAGACGGTCGAGAGCTCAGGATCTCCCGAGCAGCAGCACGGCTGGGCCATATGTCTCGCCGTTTCGCAGCCCCCTCCGCGAGTGCTATGCTCTCTGGAACCACCGATGGAGGATATAACAACATAGGTTCCACCAAAATAATAGAGGAAAAGTTCACGGGAGATCCATACGTGTTAGATAGTATCCTATCGAGACGGTGTTCAGAAGATTTGTACCAAGCTGTAGATTGGAACACGTGTCGACTTACACTGATATGGCCCCCATGGAATGACCTATGCCCACCAGCTTCCGTTTAGTAAAGTCGACGGGTATCCCACGGCCATTCCCTTTCAGAAAGGCATCCAGACACCGTGCGTATTCCTCCCAAGCAACTGCGAGTGGAAAACGATTCGAATGAACACATGCTTGGAGTGCAGAATATGGTACTACTCACAGAGTTCTGAATAGCCCCATGCCAATTCCTTCTCATTGATTATAGCAGCGTCTCCGTGGTTAGGACAATCCAAACTCCATATTTCGTGAATCTTCGGCTTCTGAATGCTTCGGTCATGGCTGAGAGTATCGAGCAGGTGTTCTAAAGTAGGTTCCCACTGCTCTTTGTGGAAGCCAGTACCGTGGAGGAAGATNAGAGTGAGTGCGTCCGAGTCCTGAGAGCAAAGTTCTAGACGCCAATAGCGTTTTGCCGTCGTGACGAGTGGATACTGCGGACGAGGATCGAAGACATAAGATTCAATTTCAAGAGACATGTTCGATAGTTGATGGAGGACATCANGACAAGAATTTGTGCTTTTATCAGTGGGGAGCTTGTGATGAATNAGGCCACGAGTAGCTCACAATCATACCATCAACCTACTACGGTAAGTCGGTAACTTAGTCTAGCGTCCATGTTGACAGCGATTATCGTCAGCAAACAGAAAACCTCCTAGACGTTNAAGGTGCATATCCATTCGTAAGCTTGGATGTCAGCAGCATCATTGCCCGTTGGACCGACCCCAGTGTCTCCTCCATTCTGAGTAGTCGAGCGTCCAGTTGGTTCTGCAGCCGATCAAGCTTGGCGTCTACANCCTCCACTTTCTTCTCGAGAGTAGCCAGCCTCGCTTCCGTACTCGGCGGAGATGATTCAGGGAGATCCGGTGTCCGTTGTGTGCATCTGACGAGCGGGTGTGAANAGACGTGTCGCAGTTCACTGCTTTTGATGTCTGGGGGCTCGACATCTAGGGCTTGGCACCGATTGCATATGAAGTTGTCATCTACAACGGAAGGCTNAGAGTAAGATACGACTAGCAAATATGAAGGACATATTCGAGTACTCACTGGGTCCTTGTCCATAGTACCACCTGGGCTGAGAAANTGGCCTTGCGCATGTTGTGCAGGCGAGAAGTGATGCAGATTCGCACACATCGCAGAAGAAATTATCTAGTAACGTCAAACATACATGAATGACTNATAATGGCAGCAACACAATGGTAACATACCTTTGCACTCTACGCAGNACCAACAAGGCTGATCCAGTGTACAGAGGCATACCGCACAACGCAGGGTGGCTAGTAGATCTACACGATCACTTGCTGGAACCTCTGCTTCGACGTCCGACTGTCCCGTAAGGCGAAGCTCCTCAAACCGTAGCCNAGCCATCCGCATTGCATCGTACNCCCTCTTGCGTAGTTCAGGCATATCTNTGTAGCTCAACACAGTCCGGACTTTGACGAGATCATGCCCAGGTGTGTGTGGTTTATCTTCGTCCAGGTAGCTCCGTTCTGCTGNAGTGACCGTCGTCTGTGCGCAGATGAGGTCGCAGAAATCGATAGTGTCCGTAAAATCGGACGCCGTCGGCGGTGGGCAATCCATACACATTAGCCTGCCACCACCAAGCTGATGCGCACATCCATCGCNGTGATATCCACTGTGAACATGATATGCGTGANCAGGTGTCAATTTAGGAGCAGAAGAAATTACGCACAAATGTCGCGGTATGAAACGTGTCACTACTTCGTCAATAAGACTGCTGTAATACTTCGCATCCGCTACCGTCAGTGATCTTCGCATTTGCANATATTCTCTCGTCTCGTCTTCGTCCAGCGGTCGACCNTAATCCCAGACCGTAATGCTTAGCTCAACCCACCGCTTTCGCAGTCGCCGTCGTTCGGCAAAGAACGACCAAGACAACCACTGTTTACGGAAGTTCGTACGGACACACGCCGTTGCGAATTTCCACNATGCACGAGCTCTCGTCGANGTGTCTTGGGAGAGCTCAATGGGACTGGNGCGGTAGGACATANCTTCGTCTGACGTTTAAGCACAAACAAGTCGGTGTGTCTGTGCTCCGACGTCTCCTCGTCAGATCCGTGGTATCCAACGAGTGCACCGCGATGGTCTATGTGTCCGACGAAGTAGTTCGATTGCGAGACATTGAATGTCACTGTGATCGTACCGTCTTCGTCTTGACTGCATCGGCCAATCAGGTTGTCTNCCCCGGTGAACGCGAAGTCATCCGTCCCTGATGCACGAAATGTGTAGATGGACATCGGCCAATATGGGTATTCATCTTTCGTGTAAATGAATCCCCTCCATGCTCCTAGACTGAAACAACTGATCAGTGNGCCACCAATCATGACAACGATTCTCTCACATTGCTTTGAGAGGTACGGGCGTATCGTCGTTATAATTGAAGACGGCAGGCGGTTCTTGATATCCTATAACGTTGTACGAAGTATGCTNTGGCGAAGAGTGTATGAGGAGTGCCAGTGCATCGTCTNGAGGTGCGANTCTATCCACTTCTTCGTCCTCTGCGTTGTCGCCAAACAACGGGTTCTCCAGATTTTCCATAGACCAAAGCGGAGAATGGTCATTATAGTAGGCGAACTGNAANAGCTTAGTTAGCGATTATCCACTCTGAGCAATTCGTATACTCACAAGTCCACAGGCAGCGGTCTGGAATTGAGTTGACAGGTTCAATCGATTTTGANGGTAAAATTCTAGATGCGTGGAACGTCAGTCGATCTCGCCACGAAGTTAACACGAATGCGACTTACCTGATAAGTCCTGTNCTCTGTAGACAGCAGAGTCGGTTACTTGTAGTAGACTGGCTGCAGAGTTCACGAGCTCTCGTGAATGCAGAGCCTGCGTACNNCCTAAATAAAAAGATGTCGAGGTCTCTCTTCAGCAAAAGCTATATGAGAATGAAAATGTNCTGCACAGAAAAATGAGATCTAATCTATAAGAAGTGAAGAACATCAANAAGACAACGCACTTTCTCGATCCTGCCACGGCCTGCGACGACATACACGGTATCCAGCGCATCAATATCAAACCGNATCTCTGACAGATTACGTCGTATTCTGTCCTCGTCGTACTGTGCGTAAGGTGTAAACTTCGTTATTGGCACGTCGGTTAGGTCTGTGGGCTTNAAAGCCATAGTGAGTTCCACGATTGACTGCCAGANAGCGTCCAAGTAGCGTTCCGCGCTGGCACGGTTTTCCGGCAGTAGGCGCGATCGCAGGGCGAACATTNTCGTGAATATGTCGTGGATCTTGTCACGGTACTGCATCATTATGGCTTGCCATCCTGTTCACGTGTAAGTCTAAAGCGTGAGTGTACACNGGATTGTGCTCNCCAACGGCCCAGTGAGCGATCNAATGCTGTAGGCTTGAGTTTACGTTACGGGGTTTCATGGTGACAANATTGCAATTTCAACTTACCTCCATCCTAAGCTTTCTGGCAGCGCCCTCGTGAATATGTTCACTTCGTTGATCGTGATGTATCCGGACCCGTCATCGTCAAAAGCCTCCATGATGGACGGCAGCCAGGGAACGCCGACATAACGAAGTGCCCAATCAATCGTACGCTTCATGTTCTCTCCTGCTGCTGCTGATTTGATGTNTTCCACCTTTTCGGTGAAGTGATCACGGAGAGTCATGACAAAGAGGCGTGCTTTGACGTTACGTCTCCAATTCTACCCACGAGAGTTCAGTGGATGTCGTCTCAATACATGTCGTGTGTAGTCACCATTTCTTTCCATATAGCTTTCATCTCCTGAATACAGCCATCNTCATCAAGTCTGACATGACGAACCAGAAAAAGTAAACTCACCTCGTTCTCGATTCTGTCATGGGGACCNTCGTGTATGGCAGAGATGATCTGCGTATTTTGTTCATGTATAAACTGTGACAGCTCCTCTTTCAGATGCCGGTGATACAGTTCAAACTTGCNGCCAAAGGTCTCTAAGTTCTTCTCCAAAGCAGTCTCAAGATCGAGCTGAAGATCTTCTTTGAGATCCTTGAGTGTATTGGCCCTGGTCNCCCGATATCCACNACCGCCAGCTAGCCTTANCAGTCTNGTNATTNCTNANTTCANNTNGGACNGNNNCNNTNNTTA
>SGPM01000120.1:19699-73111 GCA_004802725.1 Antrodiella citrinella | reverse complement strand
TGACCTCTTACCCCCACCATCTCCGGGTCCTTCTCCCTCCCGACTCGACTTCACCCAACATACTCGGTCTAATTTGGTATGTCCTCACCCTCAGTCTGCCATACACAAGCCCAACTGATGCTTGGTCTCCTTCACAGCTACCCTCGTCGACATCGCTGCTGTTGGACACGATGTTCGCTTCTTCTTCTTCATCGTCGTCGTCGAGGCTGACATGGGTGAGTCCAAGTTCCCACCAGCATCCGCACTGCAAGAAACACGCTGAGGCCAAGTTGCTCTAGACGTGGTCTTCCTCCCATCGTCTACTCCCTCGTTCGCCGTCGCGGTTGACAAGAGGCTGACATACTAGGTGCGTCCAAGTTCCCACTCAGCACTGGCATCCGCCCTGGAAAGAAGTAGTGCTGAGGACCTGTGTTTTAGGCATCCCTCGTCGTCGTCCATCTACCACGAGTCTAAACGCAGATGCGTCCGAGTTCCCACTCAGCACTGGCATCCGCCCAGCAAGAAGGTTGCTGAGGCCTAGATTTGTAGGACGTCTTCAACGTTGAGCACTTGAAAGGTACGTCCATGTCCGTGCGGACAGTAGAGTAGAGACAAGATACCATTGCGGTCCACCAAAGCCTATGCCAACGTTGTGGTGAGTTCCCACCCAGTCTCCGCCACGCAAGAATATGCTGAGCCCTCTTGTCATAGAACGTCCTGCATGTAGAGCCATTACAAGGTACGTCCATGTCCGTGCGGGCAGTAAGAAGGACCAGAGACAAGAGAGACGGTGTATTAGAGATGAAATGAATGCGATATTGAACCGATAAAATTTGAAGTCCTCGACGCGATCGGTCACAGTCACGGATGCAAGCGTGAGAAACGCTGACCAATACACGCGTTTGTGTCGAGACATGTGATGGCCAACTTGAAAGCGAGCTGCTTTGCATCGCACACGAGTTAAAGCTGCTCGTCGTCGCGCCCAACGAGCTCACCCACGTCTTTCTGCTCACGACTACGACCATCATGCCGTTTCCCTTCAGTTTCAGATTCTCCGTCCCCGGCATCGTCAATCCATTCCATTCCACCTGTGAATCGGACTCGGCGTCAGTCGTGTCCCGTTTCACCCAGGACATTGACAAGATGGGAAGCTCTAGCTCCCAGACCGAGCCTCAAAGGCCGGTCCTTCATCGACACCCGTCTCCGTCTTTGATTCCTCCGAAACCCCTAGTTCGAAAGCGAGGTTGGGCCCCCTCCGAGTCTGAGCCAAGCCACGCTGCAGCAAAAGCCGTCTCGACCAGTGGCTATCTCGACACACCCGCAAAGTACAGGGAGATGGCGTTATACAGTGAGACAGATGAGATGGACGAAATGATCGCAGGTGAGTGACGGCTTCCGCGTTTTTCTCGTTAGAGCAAGGCAATCGCAGCCCCATCAAGGCGTGGTTCGCTTGTGGGGGCAGCGGGTTTTTAAGGGCGGCACACGTGTGGCCCGTTCTTCTCATGCCTCATTGTTGCATACCACCACCACACCTTCTCCACATTCTTTGAACGCTCTCCTGCCCTATAAATGCTGTTGTTTCACACTCTTGTCTGGTCGACAATGACCATAACTCTGACTCTCCAATTTTATGTACATGTAGATCTCCCCGCGCCCAAGCGTCGCAAAACGCTTGCTGGATCTATCGTTTCCACTGCGTTGAGCGCAGCTCTCATTGGAACCGCTGTTGGCTTTACTGTGTATCGCCTGTAAATACCAACCGTCCTTGACGCGCATATAGTCAGCTCACCGACTCATTTATAGATGGAGGGACCGTGGTAGACATCCTGAACTACCACCCCCGCCTTATGAACAGGGCGAATGGGACCCGTCCGTGAGTACATTCATCGATAAATTTTATTTTGCTCTCATGTTGACGATACATTGTAGGGCGAGCAGTCGTCGCCCGTCCCATCCACTCATGTCACACCCCCAACGCCCCGCTTCAAGAAGCAGCGTCATGTTGCCGGTCGACGGACTGCCCCTCGGCACCGCAAGATACCCTCTCGAACCAGTGTCATTACTCCTCCTGCCTCCTCACCTCCACCAACTTCTTCTGCCTTTGGTTTCAGTGCTGTAGAAGACGAGGAGGAGCCTGACGATCAAGTGAGCGGTTTTACGAAGTATACTACGTAGTGCGGACACTGATTATAATTAAGCAGATGGACTGGATGGGTGATCGTCTGCAGCATCTCATTGAGGAAGGAAAGCGTGCTTTGGGGACGGAGATTGTAGTGATGAGCGAAGCGAAGGAAGATGAGGTGGATGACGGTTCAGGTGCTTGGGAAGAAGAAGAACCTATACTTCCACCCTCCCGATCAAGTTCCATCCGTAGAGGCCGCCGCCCTCGTAACATCGCTCTTCCCGACTACAACCCTCCTACGTATTCGACCCCCCAAGTCTCTCCTCGCAAGCCTCAATTCGACCTCAACTCGTCGAGGTCGTATGGCTTTGCGTCTACCCTCAATACCCCCGAGTCACCGAAACGCACTCCCCGCGGTGCTTCGGCTGAGTCTCTCTTCTCCAACCACCGCGAGCCTGAAAATGCATGGGGCACGCCCGAGATGCGTGAGTCGATGGCTCGCGCAAGAGAGGCGTACCGAAAACGTCTCGGACAATGATGGACTCCTGGTTGCTAGACGCATATTACGACCACACATGACCCCGACGACAGACACTCAAGGACCCTATCGTAAACCTGCACTCACAACCGTATCGCACCCTTCTCGTGCACGCATTCATTCTTTAGATCCAAAGCTTTTCTTGTTATTGCGGTATTGTTAACCTATGTAATAACGCCTTTTCTTCCAGTTGTTCTCGGATGTAACCAGCAGTCCCTTCTTTCACTGTATTAGTAGTCGTACATAGCCAAACATTGTTTTCCTTGGTCTCTGTGTCTCTCATCCAACCCGCGTGCACCACCGGTACCGCGCCCTGAGAATGAGCGCTTGTTGTATACCTTGATCAGTTTGAGAACATATCATCTCAGCCACAGCCTCCCAACAGCGCCAGATATTTCTCTCTCTTCTGGACGGTTCGTAGGCAAGTACCGTGGCTTGGAACGTTCCAACGTCTCGCAGTGCGCTCGACAAACACTCTACACACGACCGCCCGTCGTGATATCACTATCGACGCCGGACGCAGCAGTACTCAGGAGAGTACTTTGCACGACAAACGATGGCTACCATCTCGACGCATCTTCGAAATTTCAAGGAACCCACACGAGACCAGCTCACGCAGCTGTTCTTCTCCCTCCCCGTCGATCCGCAAATCGAGGGACCCCCGGGTGCGAGTGCGAATGAGAAGTCGGGCAGCAGCAGCAGCGTGCAGGGAGCGGCGGGAGGCGGTGACATGGAGAGGATGGAGATCAGTGCGACGCTGAGCTTGGGCGTGTCGGGTGTGGAGGAACCTTATGTGAGTTGTCTGTGTGGTGCGATGAGCGCGACGGCGGCTTATGGAATTCGTTGCTGCTTGTTTAGCCAGGGAAGCTGTACTTGATCCCGCCGTACCTCGCTTTCACGTCTTTGGATCGGAAGTCTGTGCGGTTCACGATACCGTTGTGTACTGTCCGTAGGGTGGAACGGCTCAATGCGCGTGCTGGTATCTATGCCCTCAGCCTGCTTCTATGGCACAACATGAAGATAGTGAGTACAGCTGCTGTATGCCGTCATTGTGATATCTAACATCCGTAATTGAAGGTTGTCCAATTGACGTCGCTTAGGCCGAACGCAGATCTATTCTGTGCTCTGCTTAGAGACTCGTTGAAGGTCGAGTTGCAGCGAGGTCAAATGAAATTGGTGAAACCCTTCAGCAAGACGTCGTTCTCGGAGATCCTTCTCGCAACTGCTTCAGAAGACGAGAAGGAAGCTGCCGCTGCAAGAGAAGAAGACTTACGTGCCACCGAGACCATGTATACTGGAGGGCTAGGATTGAAGTTCAAGTTCCCAGGTGATGCCAGAAAGTGTGTCTTGAAATCCGAATACTGCGCTTCACTACTGACTCACTTGCAGACTGCGAGAAGCATCCAAGACGAAGCTGTGGACGACATATCTGAAAAGTACGCTCGCGTTTCTATTGCGCGTAGACGCGACCTAACCAACCTACCATAGCACACGGTCGTCACTTGACGCTCCTGCGATATCCTCAATGCACCCGTCTCGTGCAAGTTGGTCTCCCCAACCGTCTACGCGGCGAGATGTGGGAGACCCTGTCAGGTTCTATCTACCTTCGGTTCTCTTGTCCAGGAGACTACGAGCGGATATTGGAAGCTAATACAGGTCGCACGAGCACGAGCACTGAGGAGATAGAGAAAGATTTACATAGAAGCTTGCCGGAGTACTCAGCTTATCAGTCTGAGGAGGGGATAAATGCGCTAAGGAGAGTGCTGCAAGCGTATTCGTTCAAGAACCCGGAAACTGGATATTGTCAGGTACGTGATACCTTCTCTGCTACGCGATTTTGTGTTGTGAATACTGCGGATATAGGCTATGAACATCATTGCTGCGGCGATCTTGATGTGCGTATATATGTTTCTACTCTTGTTCGACGTGTCATTGAAAATAAAACAGCTACATGTCCGAAGAGCAGGCGTTTTGGCTCCTTGAAGTCATCTGTGACAGACTGCTCCCTGGTTACTACAGGTAAGTGCACCCTGACTCTCACTTGCAGCTGTAGACATGCTCACGGCCTTGGTCAGTCCTTCCATGCATGGCACTCTACTGGATCAAAGAGTGTTCGAGTCCCTGGTCCACAAATGTCTACCTATAATTTATGACCACTTCCAGCAAGTGGATGTACAACTATCCATCGCGTCTCTGCCTTGGTTCCTCAGCTTGTAAGCTTCCTTCTTGTGATTGTGGCTCGCACGAAGTCTGACTGGTCCTTCGTCCAGGTTTATAAATAGCATGCCCATGGTGTTCGCTTTCCGTATTATAGATTGTTTCTTCTGCATGGGTCCTAAAGTCCTGTTCCAAGTCGCGTGAGTCCTTCACATGTCGCTGTTGTAAACCTACTGATTGATGTCCACAGACTTGGTGAGTTGCTTAGCACAGTACGCGACCAAAACTAATGTTAACCTCACCAGCCATTCTGAAGATCAATGGAGAGCAATTGTTGCAAATCCAAGACGATGGAGGATTTATCCAGTATGCGGAATTGCTTATGAGAGGTTGAGCACAGGCTGAATAATCTACAGCCTAATGCGCGAATATTTCGCATCTCTCGGAGACTCTGCGCACCCTAACTCTAGCGACCCTCGAGCACGCGCCATCACCCGTTTCCAAGAACTCCTCCTTGTCTCATTCCGCGAATTCGCCGTCATCACTGACGAGACCATCCTCTCTGAACGCCGCAAATTCCGCAGTGAAGTCGTGCACAGCATCGAGTCTTTCTCCAAGCGTTCGGCCATCCGGAATCTTAAGACCCTCGAACGCTTCACGAAAGATCAAGCGGGCTTAGTATATGACGCGTTGTTCAAGGCAATTTGCATCGAGCCGCCGCCGGATGTCGCCCAGCCACCGCCGAGCTTGCTCACTACGAAGGACACGGCGGAGGAGAGGCCGGAGACGAGGATAGGGCTGAAGACGTTCCGGGTGTTCTTGAGTGAGATCGCGACGTGGGCGCGGTCCGAGAAGATAGTGATGAACGGATTCCAGGTTAATTCTGTTTTTGACTCTAGGATCAGCGTGTTTTAATGTCTCGATCGTTTAGCAACGAGTGGAACGTGAAATAGCGGAACATGAGCTGATTGACCGCTTGTTCTACTTCTGGGATACAGCCTTTAGAGGCGCATTGTCGTTCCAGGCAAGTCTACTCACCACATGATATGTGCATGCTGGCTCACGTTGTTCGCCCGATATACAGGATATTGTATCAGGTCTCAATGGTGTTATGTTCAACGATCTCATGGAGAACATCGAGTGGTTCTTCAATTTACATGACAACAACAAAGACGGGTATTTGACTAGAGGAGAGATCCTCACTTTGTCGGAATCGCTACTGGTGAGCACATTCAGGCTGCTTGCAGTCAATCTCTTGGCTCATGCGCTCCCTTTCAGTTCATCTTCAAACACGAGATCGGTGATGCATATCTCGGCGCTGTCAGTCGGTTCATGTCGAATGCTTTCGAGTACGGAGATGCTTTGTTGCCTGATAACGAGCAGCCTCAACCTCAGCCACAAGAAGAGAACGATGAATCTGGGGAACCGACGACGCCTAGCATCGAAACAAATCAGCCATATATGAACTTAGCCACGTATGTCCTGATGCTTTCATTCGATAGTGTTGTATATGAATAACGTATTCTCTAGGTTCCGCATGGTTGTTTTGGCAGACGAGATCTTGGAATCTTTCTTCGAGACCGACTTCTCTTCGACGTTCAAGCTGGAGCCTGTGCCGATGATGGAACTTCCCAACTCCAATAGCGGTCTCTTGGGTGGCCTTTGGTCTACCATAACTTCCGATGATAGTAAAAAGATGTTCCACAAGATCTCTGACGAGGTTGGCAAGTCGTTTGGCAAACATTCGGTGAGTGTTAGTCGGCTGATTCCACGGAGGCACCTATTCAACCCTCCACAGGCCGTCTACCGTCCAGCCATCGGCAAGTTCACGCACCTGGAAGAACCCAAAGCCCGCGAATCCCTCCTCACGCCGACCATGCGCCGCACCGCCTCCAGGAC
The DNA here is from genome assembly GCA_004802725.1 of Antrodiella citrinella. Classification (NCBI taxonomy): domain Eukaryota; kingdom Fungi; phylum Basidiomycota; class Agaricomycetes; order Polyporales; family Steccherinaceae; genus Antrodiella; species Antrodiella citrinella. Next base: position 66,416 of record SGPM01000120.1, on the reverse strand, counting down.
ATCCCTCAACGCATCCAACAGCTCACCCGACAACTCCGCGTACCTCACACCCGCGACCTCGTTCGCCACCGACCCCTCCACTCACTCTTCGCCCTCCCAGATTGCCACCGATAGTCTGTCTGCTGCGTCGTTGGCCAGCAGCGAGTTCTCGCCGATGCCTAGTATGTTCGAGGCGGCAGCGCATGCGGCAGTGATGATGGAGAGGACGCCGTTCGCGATTGACGATGCGAAGGATGACGATGAGGATAGCGATTTGGACGATAGTGAGGATGGGGATGAGGATGTTATGGATGAGGTGGATGCGTTCTTGGAGGCACATGATACCGGGCTGACGGAGGCGGAGAGGGAGTTGGCAAAGGGTGAGCTGATCGATTTTGTGTTACTGTCTTGTCGGCTAGACTGACTTGGACTTTAGACCTCATCAATGCGTCTCCAGTCAAGTAGGCGTCGCTTCGCTTCAAGACACGAAATTCATGGAGTAGTTTGACTGCACGTATGTTTTTGGAGTGGCAGCTGTATCATTATCTATTTGCGCACACCTTCCTACGCACCGATCCCGGAATATGTTCCTTGTACATGTTATTGTCGTCTGTGTCTGTCTGTCTGACAACGTATACTCTGCAATGTTTCTGTGAGGCGTTTTCATCACCGGATCTGGAGGAGAAATGAAGAAAAAGATAGAATTCGTAAGAGTAACAATACACCGAGGTAAGGTAGAAGAGACAGCAGAAATAGTACATGGTAGCATACAAACAGAAGCATAGGGATACAGGAACCAGTGGAAGAGTTATGATTCAGCAGGTGGTCCACGGTCTACCCAGACCCGGACGGTGAGATCGTTTTCCATGGACGCAGACGCGATCATATTTTGTGTCGGATGCGTGGCTACGGCCACTACCACATCTTACAAACCAATGATATTAGTTGAACTGAATTTCATATGTGCGACTGAATGAACGTACCTGTATGCCCTTGCAGCACTTGCACAACTTCCTTGCTCTGCAGGTTCCACAGATATACGCGGTTGTCCTCGCTTCCGCTAACGATCCATTTCCCGCCCGTTACGCTGAAACATGCTGCTATGCAATATTTCAGGTTCGTGTGCCCAGTGTACGTCTTCAAGCAGCGTGAGGTCTGGTAATCCCACAGCCGTATTGCGCTGTCGTGTGCGGTAGATAGGATGTATTTTGAATTGGGCGAGAATTGGACGTGTTGGCAGATAGCGTCGTGGCCTTCTGCGAGTGTTTTGAGACATTGACCGGAGGTCGTGTTCCATATTCGACTGCATGCGAAGGCGGTGAGGTTGTTGAAGAATGAAAGGGATCATGAGACTCACATCAGCCCATCCAAAGAACAAGAAACTATCAAGGTAGCATCTCTGTTGAAATGTGCCGCGGTCACGTAGTCGAGGTGAGCATGGATAGTCTTCATGCACTTTCCTGCGTATGTCACGAACGTCAACAGGAGACACGGTGCTTAAATATGTCCTCACTTACCCTTCTGTGCGTTCCATATCCGTAAATCTCCATCACATCCTCCGGAAACGAGTAGGTTTGAAGTCATGTTATAATTTACACAGAACACATAGCTCGTATGCCCTTTCAGTATCTTTGTTGTAAGACCCTGCAATACATTCAATCAGTATTCAGAAACGTTCTCGATCCACTTGTACGAAGATAGGTAAGCAGACGCACCGATTCAACATCCCATATCCGTACAGTATGATCATCAGAAGCGGATGCTAGGTAGACACTATCTGTCGACCAAGAAATGTCCGATAGACCCTTCGTGTGCCCATTCAAGTTACGAATAAGCTCTCCAGTAAACGGAGACCAAATTTTCACGACTTTGTCGTTCGCTACAAACAATGCATTCAGTGAAGGGAGTATTTAGATGCAAAATATAGACGCACAACACGAAGCTAGAAGGGACCCGTCCGGACTGAACTTCACAGCAGATATCGAGGAGGTATGTCCTCCCATTGTATGTTTCAGCTCATAATGTGGTCTATCTCGGGGATTTGAAAGGACAGCAACCGGTGCAGGTACGGGTGCAGGTACGGGTGCGGGTGCAGCAGCGGGTGGTGGTGGTTCTTGTCGCTCAGGAAGTTCGGGATCATCTTCAGTGGTTTGGGATGCAGCATCGTCGTCCGTAGAAGAGTCGTCTAAACCTGCGAGTGGATCCATGAAAAGTCGTTCAACTGTGACTCGTGTATTCGAGCAATTGGCGGAAATAGCCTAGTTTTCGGGATGATTGTGAAGAAATGAAGCACGTGGCGCCAGTAGACCTACTGTCGACCTACTTGAAGTTGCGGCTTCATACCTGGCTGCATGGTCGGTCTGCATCCGGTCTCTCTGTATACACACACTTCTTCTTACCCCATGTTGAACTTATTATCTGACCCCATAACCGCCACATCGAGCTGGACCAAGAATATGAATCAAAATATACCGCGGGACGGACAATAATAATATCATGATGACCGCGGCAGCCCTGTGTCGCCCTCTTTCACGTCGTCTTTCATTGCACTACTGCTCTGAGAGTCACTGAATCCGAAATACTGCGTGTCTCCCGTCTGGCTGTCGAGGACGCCACCAGGTCCAAGCAACACCGCACTGTGGAAAATGAGGTGAGATTAGTGTTTTCTCAACACCGCGTACGTTGACTTACTTGGTTTCAGCGGATATTTCGGCGGCTCGACGGAAGCTCATTGTGGTCAATGACAATATCCGGTGGGAGAGCGTGGAGAAACAGAAACAAGCCTGAGAATGGCGCGGGCGCGAGGGAAGTCCATGACTTGATGCACAGCTGAGAGAAGAATCAGACGAGTGCAGCTGTGATTCATCTTGAGGTTCAGCTGGTGGTGGAACACTGAGCAGGTACCAGCGTCAGGTAATTCTCAGATGTTCGCGTGTGGCTGGCAGTGATCTCACGGTTCAACAGATCTCATGGCGCTGGTACATGGCTACATTCGGTCTGCGTAATCATATCTACATCAGCTGATAGAGCTGGCTGATCGACATCTGCGGCAACATTGGGGGTGTATCCAGCATTGAGAACTTGAAGGGTGTTTGAGGCTGAGCGCTGAGCGCTGAAAGTTCAGGGGAGTACTGTCATTACTCGTAAGTACACAGTTCTGAGTTCTTCAAACTAATCAACAACTCTTCACCCTCTACCCCCTCAGGCTCAGCGTGCTAGCCCAGACTCACATCGGCCAATGGACAGTCACCAATTTGGATAAGACTGCTCCCTCCCGCTCCGAGATTAATATCAAAATGCACTCCGAGATCGCCAGCACCAAACCCAAGGGCTGACAAGCTCTGGCATCTGTCTTCTTGCACTCATCGACCCCTTCAGTATGCTGGGTCTCTCTTTTGCGTTGTGGACTCTGGTGGCTGCGGGTGTGTCGGGGGCACTCGTCAATCGCACAATCGATGACGAGTTTGGGGATGAGGTTACAGGGCTGCAGGTATGTGGCGCGGTTGTTCACTCTGTCAGAAAGAGCATTGAACGTGGAATAGGTGACATACATACCCTCGGATTTGTGGACGCAAGGGAATAACTGTACTGGATGCGCCTTTCATCCAAATAGTACTTTGGCGCATAATGGTGCGTGAGGATTGCCAGGCCACACATCAAATGCTAATGTACTGCCTCAGGAACTTGGCATGACGGCACATACACACCATCTCATGATGACCCCGCTCTCTCATTCTCTTTCAGCTTCAACGGTATGTCCTCTGTGTCGTAGCTCCAAAGCCCTTAGTCTGACCCTTGAACAGGATCGGCTGTCTATATCTTCAATATTCTGACACGACTGACTTTGACCGACGTCAACATCACGTTAGACGGCAACTTCGTCACCAACTTCAACCTTTTCCAGAACGTGTCCGTATTCGATCAATATGCCTACAACTTCCCTATTCTTGCGTTGGACTCGATACCGTATGGGGAGCACACGGTCACCGTTACTACTGTAGGGACGAACACTAGTCTGCTCCTATTCGACTATGCGGTGTATACGTATGTGCCTCTCTGCTTATTAGCCTCGTTGTGCTCACCAATTCGCAGGACGAACACGACAGCTGCATCGTCGAGTTCACAATCACAAGCTGGCAAAGGCAAGGGCAAGACCAACGTAGGCGCGATTGTCGGCGGAGTCGTAGGAGGAATCGTTCTCCTTATGATCTGCACCATCGCGGGACTACTGTACCGACGGCGTCGTACGGGAAAAATACGGATACTAGCAGAAACGACCAGACCCGAGCCGTTCTCGATGTCAAAGAATGTACCGGAAGAGGTGAAACAATCGAATGTCAGCATCGGCCGTGCAACAGCCACTATACCAGATGATATCTCAGCCATCGAGAAGTCATCTTCCACGGCCGACGAGGCTGCATCACTCTCCTTGCAGCAGCGACTCCAGTTCTTCCGTGCAGAGCTGGCGATTTTGCGGTCTAGAGCACCGTCGAAACATTCGAATTCGGCCCCTACGCCACCACAAGATGGCTCAGTCACGAGTAGCGGGACTCAAGGCACGGATACATCTCAAGCCATCTCTTCGTTAGCAGGTCAAATCTCTGCCTTACGCGCAGAGATCGCTCAGCTGCGATCGCACGGGGATCTCCCCAGTCCCACTATCCAAAGCAACGACTCGGGCGACATGCAACGTGAAATCTCGCTCTTGCGGTCGGAGATCGACGAGCTGCGTCAGGAGCAGTTGGGTCCCCTGCCTGAGTACACCCCCTCCCCATACCAACAATTTTCTCCGCCGTTGTCTCGACCTTTGCCTTCAACACCACAATAATATCGATTCGGGAGAACGCCATTACCTCGGTGTTTGTTGACTGTGGTGCTGGTCATGTCGTACGTTACTTTTTTATGCTTTCTCGGCCGACGTTTTGTACTCTATCATCTTGCATGTTCCGGTATACCGGTCGAATCACCCCCGAGTCATCCATTACACGTACATGTGTATGATAGGTATCTCCTTACCCCCATCTTACTGTGATTCCGTCTCTATTCCGAGAAATAGGAGAGTCTGCGCTCATGATAGGCGCGAATCTATCAACATTCTGCTTGGACGCGCCGGTTGTGGCGGTCGTCCAAGTTGTCAGCTACAAGTCTGAACGTTGAACCTTCTACAGCATTGAATATTGAATATTGAAGCTCTTTGTATAGCCTGGATGGACCAACAATGGCATCTCAGATCTGACGTCGATCGTGATCATGGAGTAATCGTATAGAAGCGGGAAGCTCGCCGCCGCAAGATCTCGAATTCATAGTACTTGCTTGAGCCCTGAGGCCTGGTCACGCATGCGTACGCAGTCTTCGAACTTGACGACAAGAAACGATATCCAGCGGTACAAACGCCAAGCTAAAGGTGTGCTCGAGATGCTTCTGCTGCTTCAAGCATCTGCGCCGAAAGCTGCGACTTAGTACTCATCAATCACGATCTTTTGAGTAATACCTGTGTAGTCACAAATAGTAGTCCCGACGCCGACGTCTTTCGTTCGCGGCTACTTAGAGCCAATGGGGTCGGCCATACGCCCATCGAGCGCTCACGACTTTAAGTTTGCGGACGCAGGACCCTGGAAAGTCCCCTCAGATGCCTCTTCCAAAATCAGACGGACCCGGGCTCATTTTTGTCGGGAAAAAGGGAAGTGGCACTGTGGCATATATAATATTATATATACCCGTAGACGGCTTCAAACGCCGGTTCACGTGCCCGACAGGCCGTCAGAAAAGCTCCTCAGGGTTCAAACGTTCACCAGGATGTGCTCTGCGCGTCCATCGAGGTCGTTGGCCTTCATTTCACTTTTTTCCCAATATGCGGACACCCATCTTGGAGGCACATTTTTGTCGGGACGGCAACACAGGCCTTAGGCCGGTCGACCTGCCATTTGCGGACACAGGCCTTCCGGGATTTTTCTCCCATTTTTGTCGGGATCGGGAAGAGGCATCTGGCAGGGTTTTCCAGGGTCCTGCGGACGTCCGCTGCAGCAGCGCTGCTTGCCTTCGGAGCTACCTGATGACCATTGGCTAGCACTAGTATGCCGACGCCGGCCCAAGGTTTTGCGGCCGATCCTTTCTTCTTCGGAAAGAGATTATGCATGGGAACCTGGCAGTGGGTAAATATAAAGATCCTGATCACAAATACCATTCAACGGCACCCACAGCATACTAGGTCCTCTCGACGATACAGGTCTCCCTGTCAACGTTCGCTTTCGACATACGTTCGCTGACAGTGGACGATCATGAACCTTCACGACGAAGAGGCCACTCTTGCGGATCCCGCTGAAAGTTTTGCTATCCACCATGCTGATGAGGTCACGGAACCTATAGACCCGCGCATTCAGTCAACAGAGAAGTCAACGTCTACACAATTGGATGAGCCTTATGCACGACAGCTCAGTGACTATGTGCATCATCACAAGGAGCCGTTACCCGAAGAAAAGGCTCTCGCGGAGGAGGTTCTCTATGTGCGTACTGACTCCACACTCGAACCACATACACTGACCCTGTGTGCCCTTAGATTGAGTTCGAGAAGGGCGACCCTCGAGACCCTGTCAACTTTAGTCGACATCGCAAGTGGGTTATTACCATCCCGGCGGTCCTGTTCACGTTCTTATCAGGTGTGTGCCATAACTATTTCAGCACTGGTTACCGTTTGGACTCACATACGTCCACAACGCCGATCTAGCTGCGACGGCTTCCACGTATGCTCTCGGATTGGAGTCAATGACTCGGGACCTCAACTGCACTACTTTCAAGGCTACTATTGGTCTTTCGACATATACCTTGGGATTTGCCATCGTGCCCCTCATCGCTGCCTCGTTTAGTGAGGAGTTCGGGAGACATCCACTCTATGTGGTCACCATTGTTTGCTTTGCTCTTATGCATTTAATGGTCGCTCTGTGAGTCTCGTTCAACAAATTCTCCCTCGTATACAGGGCTGACCATCGTGTCATAGAGCCAAGAATATCCAGACAGTGTTGATTGCACGTTTCTTAGCAGGGGCATTCGGTTCAACAGGATCTACAATGGTACGCATACTGCCTTTTTCGCAAAGACGAAGACCTGACAGCTCTCAAAGGTCGGGGGGACGATAGCTGATATCTGGCAACCATACGAGTAAGCCGCAGCATGCCAAATTTCGTGGATCCCCTAACACGCACCACAGGCGAGGTCTGCCAATGGCCATCTTTTCCGTTGCCGCACTTGGTGGAACAGGATTAGGACCTGTCGCTGCCGGATGGGTGGAAATGAACCCTCACCTCGAATGGCGTTGGATCCAATGGATACATATGATGTCAGTGGTCCATCCCCGTCTCGTATATGCTTTGCTGATTCTGGCAACTCAGCCTTACGGGTGCTCTAGCTTTAGCAATCGTTTTCTTCATGCGGGAAACACGATCAGCTGTGTTGCTCACGCGGATAGCACGCAAGACGCGCCAGAAAACCGGTGACCATCGCTATCGTGCACGCGTGGAAGATGAGCGTGCAAGCCTCAAGACACTCATCTACATTTCGTGCACCCGACCGCTCTGTAAGTTCCATCTGGCTTCTAATTGATGACGGATGTGCTGACGTGACCTTGTTCTAGATCTCCTGGTCACCGAACCCGTTGTAGCAAGCTTCAGTGTACGTTACCCTCGACGTCACCGGTTTGAAAATCAACTCACATGTATGCCGTGCAGCTTTGGGTCGGGTTCGCCTGGGGTATTCTCTACGTCATGATTGAGTGCGTGCTGAAGTTGTCACTCTTCCACCGCTTCATACTCAATTTCCTCTAGATCTATCACGCCTGTGTTCAAGAACCTTCACGACTTCAATACCGGGGAGACAGGCACTGTGTACATCACCTTTTTGTAAGCTTCATAAGCTTCATTTGATGTGTCCCAGTCTCTTTGGTTCTTATGCAAACCACAGCATCGGAAGCTTGCTCGGTATTGCCACTGACCGATACCAGGAAACGTTATACCGGTGCGTTTGTTTCCCCTCGAGCTCAACTTCTCTGGTCTCATACGACATCGTCATACAGCAAGAATGTTGCTATTCGGGGACCAGAAGCGCGGCTGTATCATGCAATGTTTGCAGCCATATTATTCCCTGCAGCCATGTTTATCTATGCATGGTGTACGTTCCCTCAAGTTCATTGGATCTCGCTCGTTATTGCCATAACGGTACGTCCGAATTTGAGACTAACTTTTGTCGTGCTGATATCGTCCCGGTTAGCTGTTTATATGGGCATGCTTTGGGATATATCTGACTGTGTTTACATATCTGGCGGATTGGTACGTTTCAATTCGAGAAAGTGATCGAAGGTTGTGGCTTAATTTGATACTACAAGCTATGGACCGTTCGCGTCTTCTGCACTTGCCGGTCAAAGTCTATGTCGTAAGTCTCAACATCTCATTCGTAAATCTCTTCAGCTACTGACGACACTGCAGGGAACCTATCCGGCATGGCTTTCCCCCTCTTCACCCAACAGATGTATGCCGCACTTTCGTACAAATGGGCAAACACCCTATTCGCCCTTCTTGCTACACTCATGATACCTATACCCTATGTATGTTCCTGCTGATGTTCTGATCTTTGAATGTTACTGATGTAGTACAGATTTTGTTTAAATGGGGACCCAGAATTCGTGCGAAGAGCAAGTTTGCTTCGCAGGTAGTGAACAAACCATAATCACCTACGACCTTGGACGGAAATTCTCGTCGCAGTCAAGTGCAACTGCTATGATACCAAGACCACACAGCGCACAACCTAATGCGCGGCGTAATATTCAACATTGGCTACCCATGTTTTGATCTTATTCGCAATCTCGCATAGAATCACCCATAGAGTTCTCATCATACATATCGACTCAGGCTATTGCCGTTTGTATTATAATCTACTACCGGCCTTTTCCGAGTCGACGAACCCATTGATATGAAAATGTATGTGCGCATTGCATTCGCAGATTCGACCCAGCAGTAAAGGACTGATTAATGATTCCTGCCTTTCTCGTCCGCTCCAAGTCGGCGTTGTCGTATTTTTCGTGGTCGCCATACCTCACTTCGTTGGAACCATTGCATTGTTCAAAAGTTGAACGTTGAGGTGTTGTTAGCGTTCGGACCGCACCGTCCGAAAGGACCGAAACCACTAAATCATTTTACTAAATGCCCCGGATCGCGGCGTCTTAACGGTGCTCTCCGCTCTGTCATCTGACTCATCATGTCTGCTGCTCACTGCTCACTGCTCTCGTGTTCTCAGGAAGCCATGGGTGGGCCGCTATAAAAATGTTTTCCTGCGAAGAGGGGGCAACTGAGAGTGCTCGTCCTCTCGTCTTCACCGGCTTCACCGATGCTCAACTTTATGAACATTTCCGGTTCATCTCCTGCCGCTACCCTGGTGCCGACTTCAACGGAATGTGTACTCCACCCGGAACGAACAGTGGAGCCTAAGCTTGACAGCAAACACGCTTCCGAAGGATGTAAGGATCAAGTAGAAACTAATGACGACCGTTTCTATGTAGGTTCTCTCCCAACCTCTAGCTGCTATGATTGTTCATCCATAAATTGCACGTTAGGTTCAATTCGAAGAAAAGGATCCTCGCAATCCTATCAATTATTCTTTCGCGCGAAAACGGACCATCACGCTTGTCGTGAGTGCGTACATAGCCCTCGCAGGTAATCTCCTCCCCCCGACCCTCCATAACAATTTGAGTGAATCTAAGTGCACGAAACATTGTAGCTGCAGGCTCGTCTTCATACGCACTCGGATGGCCTTCCATGACACACGATCTCCATACCACGAACTTCAGGGCGACCATTGGGATCTCAACATACGCCTTGGGGTATGCTATCGTCCCTCTTATTATCTCTTCTATCAGTGAAGACTTCGGACGACAGCCAATATACCTCTCCAGCGCAATTCTATTTGCGCTAACTCATCTCATGGTAGCATTGTAAGTTGTTATTATGCTTGATGCCGAGATTGGCCTGATGAATTTTGCAGAGCCCCGACAATACAAGTCGTCCTGGTAGCTCGTTTCCTCGGAGGTGTGGTAGGGTCAGGTTCAACACTGGTACGTCTTTCTTATTTTGATATGTTCTGCCTGTAGCTGATCTTCCTTCGTCAGGCTGCGGGTACGATAGCGGATATTTGGTTACCGCATGAGTTGGTCATAGTATGACGTCCCGTTTAGTCCGAGCTCACGATCGTAAACAGACGGGGTCTTCCCATGTCGATTTTCTCTGTTGCCGCAGTAGGCGCCACCGGGTTGGGACCTGTCTTCGCAGGGTATGTAGAAATGAACCCACACCTCCAGTGGCGTTGAATACAGTGGATACATCTGATGTATGGCTTTTTGCTCCTTCGCTATGCTTCACCTATTCACTTGCTTGTTAGACTGGTCGGTGTCCTGATAGCTGCAATAGCTTTGCTGATGAAAGAAACGCGAGCCGACATCCTTCTCACTCGTATCGCAAAGAGAATGAGAAAGAAAACAGGCGACCAGCGTTATCGCGCACGAGTGGAGGAAGAGCGTGCTAGTCTCAGGACTCTCATATTCATCTCTTTGACCAGACCTGTTTGTGAGTGTCTTAACCGACAAGTCGTTCCACACGCAATCATCGCTGAAGACCCTGCTCTCAGATTTCATGTTTACTGAACCTGTCGTTGCCAGCTTCAGTGTAAGGAAACTTCGTTGCATCTGCCATTCACAATATTCTGAGTTATCAAACCTCATAGATATGGATTGGCTTTGCTTGGGGGATTTTATACGTTTTAGTAGAGTGAGTGTTTGGAAGGTTTCTCGGCTTTCTATCTTGGATTGACCACCCGTATAGGTCGATTTCTCCTGTTTTCCGAACGCTCCATAATTTCAGCATCGGATCGACCGGACTTGTCTTCATCACCTTCCTGTGCGTCATAGTATAACACTGCTTTACTGATACTGACCTGCAAATAGCATTGGCAGCATCCTTGGCATGCTCACAAATCAAATTCAAGAGAGATTTTATCAGTGTGTTTCGCAGTCACATCATGTCTCTATGTTTCATGCTGAGCGCTGATGGATATTGGCCACAATAGCGCGAACTTCTCTAAACGTGGTCCAGAGGCACGACTGTATCATGCTATGTTTGCCGGAGTGCTGTTCCCTGTTTCTATGTTCATCTATGCATGGTGCACGTTTCCAAGTGTGACTTGGGTTGCATTGACGATTGCTATAACGGTATGCCGTCTCCATTTTCCGCACCGGTCTATCTCTCTGATGATTTGATAGTTGTTCGTATGGGCGATGTTCATGATATACCTCAGTGTTTTCAACTATCTGGCGGATTGGTATGTGCATTCGCGTCGTTGAGACATGTACAATGTTCTGACGCAAAATGAACAGCTACGGTCCGTTCGCCTCTTCCGCCCTCGCAGGCCAAGCTCTTTGTCGTGAGTCTTTATTATGTTCGCGCGACTGCTCGCTCAAAGTGCCACTATTAAAGGCAACACTGCCGCTATAACCTTTCCGCTCTTTACGCAACAAATGTATTCTGCATTGACATACAAATGGGCCAACACAATATTCGCATTCATAGCAACACTCATGATACCCATACCATTCGTACGCATCGTGAATGAATGGCAGAAATTGCAACACTAACAAATTCTCAATTGCCAGGTTCTTTTCATATATGGACCTCAGATTCGTGCGAGGAGCAAGTTCGCCTCGCATGTAATACATTACCCACAGACGGTAAACACCACAACCATAGACACTACTGACACTGACACTACCGTAGCCCCGTAACACGTTGTCCTAGACAAATGTATGTTTGATCCAATCGACGTAGGTACAACATTCCCCAAATTTCTATACATCATTCGAGCACGACTTCTTTAACTCTTCTTTCGATTCTTCAGTGGTGGAACAGCCTCAGGTTGGTATGGGCAAAGACCATGTCATGCTCGTCAGCTGCTTTGATGCACTCCGCATCCATGACACTCCCGCTTGGGGCTGCAAGGTACTTCACGCCACTCCTCCTCGCCCGGTGCACGTTATCAGGGAAGGGAAAGAACGCGTCGCTGGAACACGCGACGCCGTCGAGCTTCTTCGCGTGCATGGTACGCTCCTCCGCAGTCAGAGCCTCCGGGACAGTCTCGAACAGACTCTCCCACTGCGTGCGTTCGCCGCCCTCGAGGACCTCTCCGCCGACAAAGAGGTCAATGGCGTTCGCCTTCTCAGCGCGCTTGACGCCTTTCTTGAAAGGCAGGTCAAGGACACGAGTGTGGTGGCGCAACCACCAGAGGTCGGCTTTCGTACCGGCGAGACGAGTGCAGTGAATGCGGGACTGTTGGCCAGCGCCGATACCGACGATCGCACCGTGGTAGGCATACGCGACGCTGTTGGATTGTGTGTACTTGAGTGCGAGCGTTGCGACTATGAGATCCGTCAACGCCTGGGAGGGAAGCTGGGAAACAATTGCGATAAGCTTGAATGCAGATATGATTAGATGTAGACGATGTACCTCCTTGTTCTTAGTGACGAGGGTCTCGAACAGCTTAGCATCGATTTTGGCATCGTTGCGTCTTTGTTGCATATGGATACCATAGACTTGACGCGTCTCGACCCCAGCTGGTACGTAGGTAGGATCGATCTGCAGCACGCAGTATTTTCCACCCTTCTTCTTCTTCAGTACGTCCAGAGCCTCGGGGGAGTACCCTGGTGCGATGATACCGTCGGATACCTCGCGGGAAATGATTTTGGCAGTCACAAGATCACATGAAGCGGAGAGGGCAATGAAGTCTCCGAAAGAAGACATGCGATCAGCACCTGCACCAAACCTGTCAGTCAATCTCTAGATGAATATGGGAGCCGAAACGTACCTCGCGCACGAGCGTACGCAGCAGCAAGGGGTGTCAACGGCTCCTTTAGATCGTCGACGCCGTAGACCTTCTTCTCAGTCTCGTTCAGTTCAACACCTACAGCAGCACCTGCAGGTGAGACGTGCTTGAACGACGCAGCGGCAGGTAGGTCAAGAGCGATCTGCAGTTCCCGAACCAGGGCATACGAGTTCAACGCGTCCAACAAGTTGATATATCCTGGGGATCCGCTGAGGGCTACAAATTGGTGAGACCAAATGTTAAGTTCTGCTACCGGAGCGTGAACGCACCTTTGAAAGGAAGGTCCCCTTCAGTAACAAATGCTTGAGCTGGCTTCTGATGAGGGTTGGCACCATAGCGCAGGGGCATTCTTTGTACGGGACCAGCCAACTTGTCCGCGGGAAGGTCAGAAGACACGTATTGCTCCCTGAAATAACCGCTAATAGCATTGTCGTACTCTGCAGTCATCTCAAAGGCCTTGAGTGCCAACTTGCTTCGGAGTGCCTGGTCGACGGCGTTGTTGCTGCTCTTCCAGGCCTCTAGGAAAGACGTGTAATCGGCGGGATCGGAGAGCACAGACACGCGTTCATGGTTCTTGGCTGCTGCACGAAGAAGAGTAACGCCTCCAATGTCGATTTCTTCGACTGCATCGGCGAGAGTGCAGTTGGGTTTGGAAATGGTGGAAGTGAATGGATACAAGTTGCACACCACGATAGAGATGGGTGAAATCGACTGCGCCTTCAAATCTGCTTCATCTGAAGGGATGGACCTAGCAAGGATACCTTTTCGTTGTTGATTGAGATAAGAGAGATGTTTCCATCCGAGGGATATAGACAACGTACCACCATGGACAGTAGGGTGGAGCGTCTTCACTCTCCCTCCCAACATCTCGGGAGCCTTTGTGATATCAGAGACATCCCTGATACAGCATGAATACGCAATGCTTGTCCATGTTGAAAGACACTGACTCGATGGGTATTCCTGCTTCCCTGATCTTTTTTGCTGTTCCACCCGAACCGAGCAACCGTACACCAGCGGAGTGAAGGCCGGTGGCGAAATCGACAAGACCAGTCTTGTCGTACACCGACAAAAGGGCTACACAACGTGTTTTTAGTATGTATGCAATCTTCCTTTCAGGACGAACCCACCAATTGGTGCAGACATGATTGCAGATGAGCGGGGAAGAACAAGATTCAATTTGCAGCGATTGGATTCACAGTCGTAGATCTCGTAGATCTCAATCTTATCTCCTCGGGACAATCTCCGGTCTAGCGTCACCCATCATGATCGCACTGCCGCAGTCGCTGGGATCTTCTTGAACTTGTTCAAGTTCAACCATTCTCTTCAAGACCCCAAGTCAAAGCTCCGAACACTTCCAGGAGGGAGCGCTGCACCGTCGTTGCAGGCGAGCTCTGCTGGTTCGTGTATCTCTCGTGGCATGGCGGGTCTCCTTTCTATCCCCAGTGAGATATGTCTGGCCATCGTGGCATTTGTGGGGGTGAATGATATTGTATCTCTACGTCAGGTGAGTTGTGTTCTGTGTCTTCAATGAAGCCATACATCTGCATCCAAAATGCGATATACCGTCCGGAGGTATGTGCGCATGCGGTACCTCTCGCGACATCACACGTTCGTGTGCGAGGCATCTGTGTACATCCTCCAGCTTGTTGTGTGCGTTCTTTTGTTGTGATGCTCAGTGCTCACGAATCTTTCTCTAGACATGCAAATACCTAGGCCAAATTACGAAAGATAAATATTTATGGCTTTCTCTTCTACGCGCTCAGGAAGCGTCTTTACCAGTACCCCCGACTGCGCGAAACCTCCTCGCCAACTCTGTATCGAAAACCAACCTAATCACCCTCGAACGGACCTGCATCTCTCTTCATCGTACTCAACGGGAATGGCTTCTACGTCGCGCAAGAAATTGGCGAGAATTACCCCGACTGATTCTGCCATCGTCATGGACGTCACAGTTCAGTCGGGAGGCAGGGGAGGCTAGGTCCCTGATTGCGCTGAATTTATTTCTTGATCGATGGCTGGTTGCTGCCTTCATGGATGTCGTGGAGATATGGGATCTGTTTCCGAACCCACACGATCTCATAGGTGTTGGTACTTCGTGGCCTGACTCTGACACGAAGCCAGAAGTACGTGCTGTGATTCATACACCCTCGGACGTCACCCCTTGGTGCTCGTCGTATCTGGACCCAGGACAGAACACCATTTACATTGCTATCACAACGTCAGTATCATTGCCATTATTATTGCGACATTCGTGCGTCTGACGACTGCCCTTACAGCGACGGAACGACCCGACTTCACCGTTTCAGACTGCCTACAGATGTATCACCACCGTACCCCGCTCCGGAGCTGCTTCACACCTTCCGCACGACCGCACCATATACCGTCAGGGCGTTCGATCCATCTTCGAATGTGATTGTCTTTTCTCATGCTCAAACCATCTCGCTGGTGAACTTACACACTCATGTTCATTGGGAGATCGGTGTGGGTTCAGAGGGAGAAGAGTTGGTGCGTGCTCTGGTTTCAGTGTCTTCGCTTGATTCTTATATGGATCAGTGGAGTGGTATTATCGGCGCGACCTTCCTCACATCCCGTCACATTCTCTGTCTGAAGACTCGTTCTGTGGAACTGTACACATTTTCCGGCTCTTTCAATGGGACACTCTTAGAGGGACAACAGCTACGAAGGCATGCCTCGCTGGCTGATATAGACATCCGAAGACATGATTTCCTGGAGACGACCTTTCGGGGCGTCTCCTTCTCCGACCCTAAGATCTCCCGGTCTTCTACACCGGACGGTGTGACCACGATATCATGCGACTTCCTCACGTACGACGTCCTCCGCGGTCTTTTCCACTACCGCGCTGACGTCCAATTCCCTCGGGGCTTCATAACCCAAGAATACACGCTCAAGGACATGCAATGCAGTAACGTCGTCGTCCCGCTCAGTCTGGATACCACACTTGTGTCTGTGCACCACATGGCATTGTCTATACCCACCACGCACGAACGCTCTGACACGCCGACTCCTCGGACTCGGAGCGGGTTCACACCAGGCTCTCGCGGGTTCGTCTCGGCGTGTGCTCTAGGGCCGCAGCGGACGCGCGGGGTGTGGGTGGAGAGGCAAAGGAACAGTGTGCAGCGGAGAGTATTTGGATTTGATGTCGCACGTGATGGGACCGAGGACGAAGGAAGCAAGGAGATCGCAGGCAAGTGTCTATTTGAAGTGAACTCGTTTGACTTGCGCGGTACGTCCCTTGTCGATGCACCAATGATTCGCCGAGCTCATGCTTTACTGTTGTCCAGATGACATTACCCACTGTGCATTCTCCGAGGTAACTGGAAAGGTTGTACTGGGCACGAGAAATGGAGAGGTGCTACTCCTGTAATTCATGATTATTGTCGTTGGATGCCGTAAGGTTACAGCACATTGTTTCATAAAGCTTGCTGTTAGAGCAAATCACCCCGATAGATAGTGCGTTGTTGTCGGGTAACATTGGTTCTAAACTTTCAAGAGACGCAGTATTGCAATATTGCTGATTCATCGTGGTGTCGTAAATGGGTAGTTGCCGGGATGTTGTGTCGTGTTTGGCAAAGTACTCAACTTCAAGCTTTCAAAATTTCGAGTTTTATCGATTTCATCGACCAGTCCTAGTCGACGCGCAAGCGAAGCGAACGAACACGAACACGACAACGCTCACATATAGGACTACGGACCAACACGCACGAGTCGCTGTCCTCCGCAAACTCATAGTTTGCGACCTCCCGTGCATTCTATGGGAAGAGGATGAAGCGGTCTTCGCGTTCGACGTGTCGGTCAATCGTCTAGACCAGCATGTCCTCGTTCCCGATGACCTTCTTTGGGCATTCGCCTCAGTCATGCAAGACCTTCCTCAATATCTTCCGACGAACAAAATTACCTCAGGCTGGAACCGACATACCCGCTACAGATTCGCACCTCGCACACCACACGTTCACCAAATGACTGGAAAGGTCGTGTTCAAAATGATAAACGGAGAGTATTACCACTATGATCCGTATTTCATTGTGGTGGAATGTTGCCAAGAGGAATAGCCATGTTTTATTACATTATGGTCCGGAGCCATGCTTGACGTGCGAAGCAAACTTGCTCCGAGCACGAATCTGTGGTCCATAAAAACACAATACCTGGTCGGAGCAAATCAGCTACTTGCGTCTTTGGACTGGATACAAAATACGCACGTATGGGATGGGTATCATAAGATCTGCTATGAATGCGAATATGGTGTTGGCCCATTTGTAGGTCAACACAGAGTACATTTGTCGCGTGAACAGGGGAAATGTTGCAGCCGCGGCGTTACTTGAGGTGAAAACGGATCAGTAACGCAGAAAATTATATGCGAGTCCAGATATCAACGTACGACAAAGGGCTTGTCCTCCCAGAGCTGAAGAGGCAAAAGGCCCGTAGCTAGGGTAGAAACGTCAGCAACAAATGAAGGGGCTAGACTGTTAGTGTACCATTCCGCTAAATAGTTGAATACGGTGAGGAACATGATGAAGGTCGCCCACATAAACAACTGGCGTACAGAATCATCAGACAAGGACAAGAACCGCGAGTGCCAGGAACTCACAGCGATTCCAATCGTGAGCGCGACCCAAGTCACGCTTGGAAATGTACACCAAGCGTAGATGAACATAGCGACCGGAAATAAGAGGGCGGCAAACATGGCGTGATACAGTCGTGCCTCTGGACCGTAAGTGCTAACAGGCTTTCTAAAAATGACACTGAGTTAGTAACACAGGAAATTTAGGATCCTGGAAATTTACCGATAAAGCCGCTCTTGGATCTGATTCGTGCACATCCAGAGCAGACTGCCGATCCTGAACCCAGGTCACTAATTTGCCGATCATATGCGTTCAGACACTCACAAGAATGTCACGAACACCAGGCCGGTGGAACCTTGGCTAAAATTGTGGAGCGTCTTGAACACAGGTAAATACTTACTCAATCAGCACAAAGGTAATGCCCCATGCAAAGCCGATCCAAAGCTGGAACCTAAGGTCAGCATACGTTCCAATTTCAGGCGCTGACGGAGGACCGATAGACTCACGCTGAAACTTGCAACCACCGGCTCTGTGAACATGAAATCTACGACGACCATGAATCAGCTCAATCCGATGTCAAAGATTCGCACGACCAACAGAAAGGGCTTGTCAGCGAAATGAAGATACGCATGCCCAGACTTGCACGATCGTCTTCCACCCGCGCACGGTAGCGTTTATCGCCCGTCTGCTTCCTCAACCGCTTGGCGATAACACATCGGAGCGCATCTCCTTTGTTAAGAGAATCATGGCCACCGTCAGCGCACCAGACAATCTGGGTGAAGCTTTTCTGAGCAATCGCATAATAGAGAGGCGATGAAAGGCCGCACATGAGATGGATCCACTGGATCCAGCGCCATTCGAGGCGAGGGTTCATTTCCACGTATCCTGCAAAGACAGGCCCCAGGCCGGTACCGCCGACCGCAGCAAGGGAGAATATGGACATAGGTAAACCGCGCCTATGTAGTACACGGTGTCAGTCCTGCTAGCCGTGGAGAGCGTCGGGTAAACTGACTCAAGTGGTAACCAAAGGTCTGCAATAGTGCCAGCGGACAGGATCGAACCAGAACCGAAAACCCCACCGAAGAATCGGGCCACCAGAACCGTTGAGAGATTTTCCGCTCTGGCGTGAAGTACGTTAGAGACGTACGAACATAATTTAGAAAAAGCACACATACTTTGCCACCACGAGATGCATCAGAGTGAATCCGATGACCGTGACGATGTAGATAGGTTGCCGACCGAAGTCTTCGCTGACCGAAGAGATCAGTAGGGGGACAACCGAATATCCTGCTGTGAACGTGGAGATCCCAGCTGTTGCTTGGAAGGTGGAGGCATGGAGGTTGCGGATCATAGACGGCGTTCCGAGCGCATAAGATGAGGACCCGGCAACTGGTGGAAGAACTTATCAGAGCTGGTCTGTTGCCAACGGAAAAACTCACCAGATAGGGCTAGGAATGCACTGGTCATAAGCGTGATAGCCCACTTACGCATCGGCGAGAAATTGTGAGGGTTTCGTGAGTCATTCTCCTCGAACTCAACCTGCAAGATATTGGTCAGCGCGTGCGCCACAAACTTGAAAGGATCAAGGTACATACATAAGTTCGGTCGTCCGCAGAGACAACATCTTGCTCTACAGTGATACTTTTGTCTTCGGATCCGGATTCCAGAGATGCAGGTTTCTCCGGCGCAGATAGAGCACGGGCAGTAACTGCGATGTGGGTTTCGGGTGTAGGCCCGGGCAAGGCAAAGATGTGCAGGTCGTCGGATTTGAGCTCACCATGAGTGTGGCTCGACATGCTGTTGCAAGTTCATGGACCCGGCTATATTTTTGGCTGTTGACTTTATACCAAGCTGCACGAGGACATGTCTATCGGTCGAAACCGTGACACCGTGCACAAGCTCCATGTGTTTCAGTAAGGGCATCTCGATGGGAGACATACTGAATCCGATACACCGGGTTATATTTTTGTGAAAAATGGTGGCCTTCGGGGGACATAACGGTTGCTTCTCTAGTGGGTTTCGGCCGAACATTACAAAGCCAGTGCCAGTGAACGCGGTGAGTAGGAATAACTAGCGCCTGTTGGTGGTACAACAAATGTTTGATGGCCTTACGTAATCGTATGTGAACTCACCGAGCCTCTTCAACCGAGCTTGCTCATTCGTTTACTCATCCCAACCTCCAAACTCCTCTTTCTTGATTCAAAATACATCATGTTTCGCGCTCGGACCTTCCAAAAGTCTCTCAGAGCTGTTCCTAGGTCATCCCTGGCTCGTACCAGCTCTCCATCTCTACCCCGATATCGGCTACAAGCGTTTGCGCTGCGAACCAGTTTGCCACGCTCTCATTCCACCTCACCATTTCATGCCGAATCGGACCCTTCGTCGTCATCACAGACAAGTGGTGTTGCGCTGGGAGCAGATGTACTGCCCGAAAACGAACCTGTAGGCCCGCAGGACCCGCGACTCATGATTCAGTTCACATGTACAGTGCCCGACTGTGGTACTCGGTCGTCGCACGAGTTCAGTAGGAGGAGCTACGAGAAGGGTATCGTCATTGTGCAATGTCCAGGATGTAAAAACAGGTAAGCTCCTCCCTCCGCTGTTCCATAGCTAGTCTCACGCGACCTTTAGACATCTCATCGCGGACC
This sequence comes from Antrodiella citrinella, assembly GCA_004802725.1. NCBI lineage: Eukaryota > Fungi > Basidiomycota > Agaricomycetes > Polyporales > Steccherinaceae > Antrodiella > Antrodiella citrinella. The sequence goes on along the minus strand of SGPM01000120.1, from coordinate 46,300 downwards.
ATTTGGGATGGTTCAAGGACTCGCGTACGAGCGATGGGAAACTCAGGACCATTGAAAACATCATGAAAGAAAGAGGAGAGATGGTGAAGCGAGGTAGAATCACAAATGGGGTGATTTCATACGATCCGGAGCCATGATGGGCGGAGGACATCAGGACGAGCTATGTATACCATATTTCTCATAATACTCTTACATAGATCATGCACCACTCGGATTACTCACTTTCATGAGTGATCTCGCCGCATGATTAGGCACGTCCCATAATTGAAACATATGGCTAGAATACATAGTGAAATGGACTCCGGAGACGATCAAAGAACTCGGCACTGGTACTACTTGGTATCGAGCAGGTTTATGATTATGCAGGCGCGACTTTAGCATCCGAAGCTTCAACTGGGGGAATGACGCCGCTCTTCTCCAACAACGTTTCGAGTTCGCCCGACTGGTGCACTGTAAACGTGCAAGCAGGTCAGATCCAAACTACATTCCCGGATCAGACATTTCTCACTTCCAAGAATGATGTCGCATCCGCCCAAGAACTCGCCGTTCACGTATACCTGAGGAATAGTTGGCCATTCACTTGAAACAAAGACGTTTCAGTCAGCTCTGACCATCATGCAACATATTCAGACACGCACGAGAATTCTTTGATCGCTGTCCTCAGTTCCGCATCCTCCAGTACGTTGAACGTCTTCAGCTTCTCCGCGGGTACGCCCTGGATGTCCAGAATCTGCACGGTGGCTCGTGAGAAACCACATTGCGGTGCTTCTGGTGTACCCTTCATGAATAGTACGACCGGTGTAGACGACACGGCATCCTGGAGTTTTGCCCTGACTTCCTGCGACAGGAACCGACGAGCAACTGTAAAGGAGGATGGCGTGAGCAGTGGTGTGCGTACTACACCACGCTGTAATTGCTACATAGCGAGATCAATTTTTGGTGCAGCTAGGCATAGTAAAGACTCACAGATGCTCTCAACGCTGTTCGTAGCATTTCGGTAGATGGTGAGGGTGCAAGGAGGATGTGAACACGATTCTCAAGGTATACGTGGGTTGCTGAGAAATTATGTCAGACCCTTGGTGACGGCTTTTTCCGCCGATCCCCGGGTTGTGAGCAAATCAGGAAACTGCAATTACACTGTCAAATTTGCGTCTACTGTAGTGTCAGTGTGTGCGAGTACTAGTGAGTACAGTGCTACTCAGGTATGAAATGTTTAACATCAAGCTTCAAGCGTTGACTCGTGATTATAAGCAGCGTTTTCGGGGTTCGCTGCTACGCTCCTTATCTCATTCTTATTATAGGCGCCCATTGGTCAGTCACACACAATGATCATTTATGGGCGCTTCCATGCTGGCCATTCATGAATCTTGAGCTTGAGTGACGGTACGGTACTTGCATCCAACTTGTAACCGACGCTGATTTTGTTTGGAACTACTGCCTCATCCTTTTTCACAAAGTGTTCTGACGGTATTACAAGATGGCACCCAGAAAGACTGTAAAACGGGAAGACAAAGCCTCGAAATGAACAACAGAATCGTTTGATAACCCATACTGACCGGGCCTGTGGCCTTCATCCAACGACCGACCTTCTGGGACTGCCGTTGGATGTTCACTTCGAGGTGCGTCTCATTCAGTATATATTGTTAATCGAACTAATACTGCATCTGTTCTATAGATATCAGTATATCTGATCCCGCTTGACTTGCTACACCTTGCTCGAACTACCAAAGGTTTTCGTACTGCCTTGATGAGTCGCAGCTCCGCTCCCCTATGTAAAGCCGCTCGGCGTAACCTTGAAGATTTACCGGAATGTCCTTCATTGCTGTCAGAGCCAGTGTATGCCTGTTTTCTGTTCGAGAATACATGTGTTGTATGTTCATTCGTACGGCTGTCATGCGCAAGTTTTCTGACGTTCATCTTGTCTTCAGGGGTGTCTCAAGCGTAGCGTAATTGTTCCGAGTCATGGGAAACGGGAATGCGTATCTGTCAAGTCTGTATCTCAAGATTGTACGTGTTGTCGGCTGGTGTGGATTTCTCAACGTACTGATATACTCGACAGGACCGTATCCGCGGACTCTGTCTCTACAGTATCTTCTGAAGTTCCGGAAGATGGTCTCTCGGAGTGGCGTTTACCGAGTCTTCAAAGGCCGCAAAGGTGAGATGATGTTGAGGTCAACAACGCGAATGATCGTGCTGATATTTTTTGTCGTTGAAGCAAATGATATCGAAAGGTACCTGAAGTCGGATATTCTCACGTTCAGCAAGCTCTGGAAGCACGCGGGCCAGCGCGGACACGAGACATTAATAGCTCAGAGGCGATCATCTGTCACAGAAATGGCTGAAGTAAGTGTGACTATGATTGAGCTGGATGTACTCAAGCATTGTGATGCCTGGCAGCTCGTTTCCAAAATCAAGATATGGCTGGAGTTGCGAAAAGAGGCCCGTATTGCAGAACTTCTGCGTAGTCGGCAAGAAGAGTCAATTCCTCCCGCTTCGAGCAGACTGCCGTCATAACTTATGCTCATCCTAAACTCGTAGTTACGAGAAGCTTACAGACCTTGGTTGGAGAAAAGAACTTGATTTCGTCATCGATTCGCCAACCTACCACGACCAGTTCTCCTCAATGACAGTCGAGCCTAAAGTTTTGTCTGGACGAGGTGTGTTGCACGATAGAAATCGTCATATAAGCTGACAACATTTGTGTGGCTAGCATGGCGACGTTTGAAGTCGTATTTGATTGATTTTGTGGAAAGATTCAAACAACGGAGGCTCGCGATGCAGGTGGATGATAATCTGGACAAGCTTACTGACATAGTCGACTTTCTCGCAAGACCATACAACGACATCTTCCTGTCCGTGCATCAGTTCGCTCTACTTCCTTCAGTTCGCGAGATCGTCGAGGCACACACAGACACTACGATTACTCTATCCAGCTTTGACGGATCGAGGCCAAACATAGCTGACCTGGTAGCTGGCTGGAGAGCGAAAGCGACTATTGCCCTTGTTGAACAGATAAATAGTGCTACTACCCTCAGTCTACCAGTCGATGCCGATCTGGGATCTCTAGCCATAGGGACGTTCCACCGTTGTTCAGATGGGCACCGTTTGCATCAAGCATACCTCACATATCCAGCTACCAACGAATGCAGTTGGTCTCAGCCCCCGGCCTGTCTGACCTCTAGTGACTCGCTATGCTGTAAACCTCCAGGTGAAGTTCCGGACGATACATTCTCACCGGTGGCCTATTCTCGACCGTTGGGTGTACCCAACAGTGCAGCAAATAATCGAGGCTTCTGGATGTGATCCATCTTTGGTGTCTGCGGAGCACGTGGACAAACTCAGCACTCGGCTATTATGCGTCATAGAAGGCTATACGAGCGATGACCATCACCAAGGTGTACAAACCGTATACACTTGGCGTTCTGCTGTAAGTGACAAGCTTACTTCGGTGTGAATATAGAGTTGACTAGAGGCTTGTAGCTTAAACATGTTCGGCTTGCTGCCACACGCAATAGTCAAATTTACCACCACCGCAGATTTACCAGACCTAATCTTCCAGAAGACGCAATAACTTGAACGTGTTGCCGCAGCCAAGGCCACGCTAGCTGCAGACTCGGATGACTGGAAATGCAAACACTATTGTGATGACACTATCAGTGCTAAGCAAGAGGTGACACAACATGTGCAACTCAAGTAAGTTTTCCCTTTCACTCTTGTAGATGTATTCAACTCGTGCAAACATGGTGTTACGGATCGGGGCCGGATGACCTGTTTCGTGATGTTTCCTTGTACAGGTCCAGGCTGGGTTTCAGTGAAACCTGTGTACCTTCTGTCACCCGATCTCACTCTCAAACAAATCGCCGACCTCCCCAGGACTATTTTGACCGCTATCTCAGAAGGACGAGCAGATACAAAGCCGTTGTCGTCAGATTGATGTACCACAAGATACTTTTTCGGCGTAGTTTAATGTCATCTTATTCATAGTCAAGAATTGTAACAGTTTCATGTGCGTGCGTGACTTGCACAAACCACACTCATGTGAGCCACATATACGTAGAGTCGTATGGGCATCAAAACAGTGTGTAGACCGCCGCCATTGCGTCCCTACACATTCCACATTCGCCATGGTCTGGGTCAATTTCATGCATCTCTTGTCCATACCAAAGAATCTGCAGGTACCATTGCATGCCATCGAAAAACCTCACCGTCAGCGGTGGGCACGTAGTCCAAGCAGCGTCAGGACAAGATCTCATTGTGAGACTCTGCCTCAGCTTGAGATTCGGTAGATCTGTCCATGTGAAGCCGCAGAGAAGACTGTGGCGGTCACACAACAATCGTTGGTTCGTTTGGCTAGGTATTATTACAAGTTGCTTCAACAGTATATAGTCGGACGGCCTATGTTCAAAATTATGCTCTAGAACCGTACACATCCTTCGGCTCGACGCCAGATTGGCCCTTGCGAACGTTAGCCTGGGCCCACCTATCGAGGAACGCTATAAGCGAAAATAACAAGGGAGACAGTGCGACCTACTTTTTGATACGGATAGACTCAATCTGAATGAAGCCTGTGGTATCGGTTGGCTCAAAGCCACCAAGCTCATCCATAGAGGAGAACTTCTCATCGTAAAGGCCCTAGACAGACAAATTTAGATGAGGCGTGGCTCGGAACAATGCGAACGAACCTCGTCTGAAGATCGTCCCTCCACAACGACGTTACCCTTGTAGAGCTTGAGCCTCACGAGACCGTTGACGGTCCTCTGGCTGGCAGGAATGGAGCTGGTTACAAACTCCCTTTCAGGAGTGAACCAGTGTCCATTGTACAGGATACGACTGAGCTCGATAGTGACGAACTGGTCACGGAGCGAACGGACGTTCCTGTCGAGGGTCAACCCCTCCAAGTCCATGTGGGCTACACGAAGGATAGTAGCCGCAGGGGACTCGTAGCAACCACGAGACTTGACACCGATGAATCTGTTCTCGACGATATCAATGCGACCGATACCGTGCTTCCGTGCAAGAGCATTGAGGGTCATGAATACGTCTACAGCGTCGGTGTGTTCCTTTCCGGAGTCCGGCACGGTCACCTTGACGGGGATACCAGCCTTGAACTCGATGGTAATTCTTTCGGGAGTAGTCGGGGCATCTTCAGGAGCAGTGGTGAGTTTCCACATGTCTGTGGGAGGGGTGACGTCCGGGTCTTCGAGAATACCGGCCTCATAGGAGATATGGAAGAGGTTTTCATCTGTTGACCATGGCTTGGCAGCAGTTTGTTGGACGGGGATCTGCTTCTCAGCTGCGTATGTTAGTAATGCTTGGCGACCCGCGAAGCGATTATAGAAATCTTTACAGATGAATGTGAGAACGCGACGGATGATTGTGACAGAATACAGACGGACCTGGGATACGCCATGGTGCGATAACTTTGATGTCGGGTTTCAGCCCGTAGAATGCAAGTTCAAATCGCACTTGGTCGTTGCCTTTACCAGTGCATCCATGTGAGACAAAGCTGTTGTAATATAACAGTCAGTATCACGCTGGCGTGCGAGGACTCCACACACAACAGAGAGCAAATCGAATGACTCACTCACAGCCCTCCTTATCTGCTACAGACATCATCCCACGTGCGATGACAGGTCGAGCGAGAGAAGTACCCAAAAGGTACACATTCTACAGGGACGTTAGATGATGAATTCGAAATGACTCAGTGTGCTCACTTCATAGATCGCGTTTGCCTGCACAGCAGGGTAGATAAGTTCGGTGATGAACTCACGCTTGAGGTCCTATAACGTCCGTCAAAATACGGCGCGATGTGCTCATGAAATCTCCCCGCCAGACCTCAAGGAAGAACTTCTTTGCGCCCACAGCGAGGGCTTTCTTTCGTGCAGCTTCGAAGTCCTGACGATCGACGGTACAAGATCAGCGAATAGATTGGAGTGACTCATGGTTTTTCGCTACCTCTTCTTGACCGACATCGGCCATGAAGGCATAGACCTCATAACCCTCCTCGATCAACCAAGCCAGGATACATGAGGTATCTGCGGACCGCGACAGTCAGTGGATCGAAATGCTTGAGAATAGTAAGAAATCGTACCCAAACCTCCGGAGTATGCAAGCAAAACACGTCCTTTTGCTTCAACCATGTTGAGATAGTGGTGGTTCAAGAGCGACTGATAATGATAATGACTCGGAAGGATGATCGAAAATTATGATTACCCTATAAGGGATCCCACGTGGTGAATGCATGTAGCGGAAACATTCAGACTCCGCGCCTGCGGTCATGAGCCTGAGTGAGTTGCGGCTTAGCTGCTCATTGTCCTCAACGACCATCATCCTCTCTTCCTGCTCGTCGTCTCGTTTCCCGTGAGTAGACTGCAGCTCAAGTAAACCATAATCAGGGGGATTCTAACGGTGCACTTTTGTTCAGATCTCATTCACACAATAGCATGCCTTCGAATCCAGTGGCAACTTCCTCCCAACCGTCCTCATCCAACCGTCGCTCTACCGCGTCCAACAGACACAGAGAGAATCGCCCTCAAACTCCAGTATCTGGTCCCTCTCGCAGGCGACGGTCTCGGACGCCGGACGCACGAATGTCAGACGATACAGTTCTAGTTCCACGTTCAGGGGACGCTGGACCACCAGGACCTTTGCGTAGGAAGAAGAAATCCAGTTCTGCATTGTCCACCCATTCCTCAAACACTCGACCCACACGTGATTCTGTTGCGTCCGACGAAGTCTCAGTCGGAAAGTCGAGACAAAGGCATAGGCAGTCGGGGCAGGCTGCTACAGAAGCCGACATTCAACGCACCTCTGACTCACGTCAACCTGCTAAGCATAAGCGAAGAGAAGAGTCTCGATCTCGCGATCCGTTGCGTCGTATGACATCAAGGGCCTTCTCAGAGGTATCCGAGGATGAGGGCAAGGATGAAGATGTCATGATGTGTGGACCTGACGATACAACACGTCTGAAGAAGGAAGTGGAGGATCTGAAGCGTGTACGTATGAATGTCTTCTACCCTAGTCAACTTACTGATCGTAATTCTTTCCCGTCATCAGCAAATTCATCATACTGAGAAGAGAACGCGTAAGCAAGACAAGGTCGGTTTTGGCGTATGTTATATACCTCTGTTGGTCTTAAACTTTCCCCAGGAGCTCGACAAGCTGCGAAAGGAGCTTTCAAACGCACACAAGGTATGGCTCCACTCTGTGCACTGAAACAGAACACTTATCACACCTCCTAGATGACATCTGAGCAGTTATCCGAAATTGCTACATTACAATCGCATTCAAAGAAAGCAGAAGATGTTAGTAAACGCAGTGTTTGAATATTCCTCGGAACCTGACTGCTTCGTAGCTCATCACCACCATTGAGGGCCACATGAACTGCCACATATGCATGGACATTCTAGCCAGACCTTATGGGTACGTTGTCGGGCCTCTGTCCTCAGTTTTCAAACTTAACGCTTCCCTCCTTCAGTCTTTCACCCTGTGGACATGTGTGTTGTATGGTATGCCTTCAAGAATGGTTTCGTAACGCTGCCTCCAGCGATCCCATTCATTCATGGGCCAACTCTCAACCGATAGTACAGCGTAAAAAGATCTGCCCAGTATGTCGCACGCACATACGCACTCGACCCATCCCTCTTTTTGTCGTGAAGTCCGTTGCCGCTGCCTTGGAGAAACATAAAGCTGGGACGCCTGGAGCTCTACCCCCGCGCGACTCGCCTCCTCCCGAGGTTGACCCCTGGAAAGGTATCTTCACGAAGAATGCCGGCATGGATAATAACGATGGAGATGAGGACGATGGAGATGATGAAGATGAAGAGGATCAGTGGTCCTCGGATGGAGAAGGATACGGAGGGTATGGGTCCGAGTATGACGATGATTCGGATGATGAGGAATACCAAGGGAGTTGGGTGCACCCACATTGGGAGCCTCCAAACGGCCAGCTGTCTCCGCGGGACTACGCCTATCTCGACGACGTTGAAGGCGAAGAACTCTCCATGCTTCGTCGCGGCTGCACGCTCCAAATGATTCACCTCTTCCAACTCCGGTACGACCATGGCGAAGGGTTGCAAGCTCTTGTCGACGGAGACAATACGGTCCATCTTGGGTGGAACGTCAGTCTGTTAGATCATGATGCGAGCGGAGAGGAGTTCATGGATTGGATTACTCGTGATATTCATGAGCGGCCGGAACGGTGGGAGAGGGTTGATCACGACGACGGCACATGGAGTGCATGGAAGCTGGTCAGAGTGGAACGCGATCAGGAATACGACGACTCCGACTCCGACGCTTGGTTTGATGGGCTTCTGTCAGGAGATGAGCTGGACTTCCTCTGAAGCATGACTTTCGACACTCATTCCTGCGGCTATGAGCACCCACATTCATATCCTTGAAATGCCGAATCCTACCTACACTTCCCTCACTTCCCCACCCTATCTTAGCATTCACGAACGTCGTGATGTCCATATTCACGGCAATAACGAGGACTGAAAAGGCGGGTCACCTCTCTGCTTATGGTTCTATCTTCAACATGTTATTTCGGAGGACATTTGTATTTTTTGTCGTTCTGTGACTGTGTACTTCTAAGCTTTGTAGAACAGCTCTGGTGCCCTAAGTGGAAATGATATTATGACTATCACATCGCCTCTCCCCAGTGTAGTCTGTGACCTCCAACATGTCGACAATGGGTACAAGCGTGTGGGGGGATATTATTTGCCTTGAGAAATTACGATATGTACGACAGCTAGAGGGATACACTAGATGGGATAAATAAGTCCACTGCTAGTTCCTAGTGAGCACTCGGACCATTACAATGGCATGTACGTACGGTCCGAGTTCAGTCATCTTCGTCCAAATACTGGTCCGCATCTAGAACAGGCGAAGCACTCTCCGCCCTCTCCTTCTCCTTCTCCCTTTGCTTCTTTTCCTTGGCCGCGACGTCAGCCTCGAGGTTCTGCAGGCGCATCTCGACAAGGAACTCTTTGTCCCGTACGCTCTGCGACCACGTCCCGATGAGGCTCGAGAGCGCCGAGATCCCGTGGGCGCATCCTGCTACTGTGAAGAGGGACGGGTAGACGTGCAAGACTGAATTTGTAACATTAGTAAATCTTCAGACGGGTGACGTGAACGGAAAGACATACATAAGAAGTTGTCGTCTACACGGAAAACGTCCAAGCGACGTGCCCCCCAGAGTAGGATAGCAGGTACAAGAATCATGCTAAACAGACCTCCCGTCAGCGGGATTATCACCTCTTTAGTCGCCCTGAACGGATCGGGATGCGTCCATCCAGTACGACGTATCTGGAATTGGCTGTAAGTTTGGTGCAACACTCAAAAGTTTGGAACGTACATGATCAATGCCTCGCGCAATACGTCCATCAGCAGCCTGCATCCTATGCGCCCGCAGCGCAATCTTCGAATACACCAAACCCAGCGCCCACATATCCACAATCCGAATTCTAGGTTCCAAGTCCGCATTGATAGACATGCGCGCTGGCAAGATGATGTACAACTCCATGACCAATGCCACTAGAGTGGGTATCACGAATCCAAGGAAGAAGACCAAATAGGCGACTTGAGCGATCCAAAGCAGAGTGCGTTTCGCGAGATAGAGGGGAAACTGGGCGCGCGGCTCGCTGCCGCTGCGCCGTTGACGCCGTTTGTCCATGCGCTCAACGGCAACAGCGATTAACCAACACGCCCAGAGTAGGTAGAAACCTGCAAGGAAGGAGTATCCATCATGGACCTGACGTGACAGGAAAAGTCCAAAGAAACCACGGCCAAGGAAGATCGGTCCCGCAAGGGCCAATGCGAGTCCCGTAGATCCTATCACCCACATAGTGAAGATGAAAGTTACTATGCGGTATCGGAAGTGCGGTGGTAAATAGACAATGATGTAGTCCTCTTTCACGTTCCTCTTCATCTTCTCCGCCTCCGCGTTCTGGAGCGCCAGAAGACGACGATCCCGATCGCTGAGCGGTTCGCCCTCAGCATCGACCTCAATGGTGGCTGATTCGTGCTTGACGAGTGCAACATTATCGTTGTTAGGAACCCGTCTGAATGTCCCATCGTGTTTAGCCTCCGAATCATCCATTTCAATTCCCTGCTGTACGAATAGTTGTCTCCACGGTGAGCCTGTCGGAGTATATTCTTCAGACGCGTGCCGTTCGCCAAACATATACGAGGTGAGGCGTAGGAGGCGAGAGACTGTTCGCCAGAGCCTGGTACCGGCTTTGTGAATGAATCTCTTCGGTCGGAAGTAGTGGAGCGTGTATGGCAATGCTATAAGCAGGAATAACAAGTCGATTGGTACCTCCGATAGTGGCTCCCTGTTGACAAAAGTTCAGCTCACGGCTCACAGGGACTGAACGTGTTACTCACGTGACTTTCCATCGGAAAGGCATTATTGTCCGGCTGAAGATGCGGAGGAGACCAGACACAGTGGCAACACCGCTGAGGACAACCAGCCCATACATCACTGCACTCAAGAGCAACTTCCGAATCTGAACAAATGTGGGTCGTTCAAGAATATCCCGGATTGGATGGAAATTCTGGTCCTGTGGGTCCTTGATAAACCACATAGCACCTGATCGCATGATGGAACGACATCCGGCAAGAAGAACTGCGAACTGATACCTGCGTAAAAAATTAGTACGAATGATACTTCGAACTGGAAGAGATCATACGAACATGAACATTGTGCCAAGGACCCAATGGTAGAACGCCGCGGTGAGGGGTGCAAACATCAAGAACGCAGCCCTTGAGCGGAAACTGCCATGAGGGAACAGCCAGACGGTGCAAATATCGAGCATGACTCCGCAACCCAGCGGGAAAACCACGAGTTCCACAATGATGAAGCCAGCCACCTGAATTTCATGAGATGATACTCGTCTCCACCGAATGAATATGTCAAACGTACCTTTACCACCAGCAGTTGCTGCCGAACAGCATTCCGGACAGCTATGCCTGCGCTCTTGACACTCCCAACAGTCAAGACGTTCAAGTACAATGCCAACAGTAGCGCATCGACTGCATAGCCCAAACAGATTGCAAATAGCCTTGAGCTCGTTCCGCTACCGACTGCCAATGTGATCCAAGTTTTCTTCGCGTCGGCGGATTGTACCCGGACGGTGTGGCCAATAGGTGCGAAGTAAGGTTCAGCGTAGCGGAAGAACACGGAATCTTGAGATGCTAGTCGTTCCATGAACGAAGGGCCAGATTCCACTGCAGCTGCAGCTGCCTCAGGTGACTGGATGATATGGGGTAACACATATTCCCATGTAGCGTTTGCAGCCTGGACGCTGCGATTGGACTAACGAAGGTCAGTCAAAGATTGCATGATGATAGTAGTGAGCAAGCCTTACGATCTCAACAACAAAATCAAACATTCTGACAGCCATGTGCTCTCCCACGAGTGCAGTGAGTGTAGAGAAGGTGGTATTCCCGATACTTTCGCCAAGCCGTATTAGCGGAGGAAAGATGGTACGTGCAATAAGGTATAGCGTGAGGTCGACAATAGGATCCGTAACAAAGCGAATTGCACGCAACGGTGAATGCAGGAGTTGAACGGACCGTCGAGGATTCAGCTAAGATTCGTTTAATTAGGGTAAATAGAAAAGGTGGGAACACGCACAGCCAAGAGAGCAAGTGTCTTGCCCACTGTGAAAGGGAGCCAAACTAAGACCGCAATGGTAATATCCAACACGAGTATCATCAGACCCGCCTACAAACAAATGTCAATTTTAACTCAATACCTGACTACGATAGACTTACATTCTGTACTACACCATAGAGGGGACCACGCAAGCCGATGGCTGATCAACCCATGTAAGACAGACCTGCATAATGAATAACTGAGCTTCAACGGCTGACCTTCTAGAGCTCCATCCATGTCATCTTCCATAGCCGCGTCTATCTCCTCCTGATCCATGAGATCTTGGTCAGGCCGAGGGGGCTGCTGTTCCTCGGGTCGAGGACGAGCATCTGCAAGGCGCGGCGCAGGCCCTACAGGCAATTGATGCTCCTCTTCGTGTTCCTCGTCATCCATCTCGCCTTCAAATGGCAAAGCATATTCGTCCTCGTCCTCATCGTCTTCATCACTGACTGGTACCAGATCTGGCATCTCGTAATTCTCTACCGCTGGCGGATGCCGTGCAACAATTCTGTTTCTACCCCTCCTCCCATCCTCTTCGTGCCATCGTACCGTTTCCGACTCGGGCATGTCTACGAAGTCTTCCTCCGGGGTCTGGGGTAATGGGACCTCTGTTTCTCGGAAATAGTGATGGTGCTCATCCTGTAGATCCTCGATAAGTGTCTCATCCGAGTCCGCAGAGTTGTCAAGATGAGATGTGCTACTCTGGAAGTAATTCGAGGGCCCCGCCTCAAATTCCTCTGGTGCGTGATATGTAGCGAGGCTAGGCGAGGCTAGAGGTGTCTGCGTTCTACTTCTCATTACATTTCGCGATGGCGAAGGAGATGACGGCAGTGTAAACGCAGGTAGTGGAGGACGTCGCAGTTGAACTGAAGAGGGAGATTCTGTGACTGGAGATGTATTGCTGAGGCTTTCAGAGGCTAATGGATCATGAGAAGGTAATGGGGCGGTGAAGGTAAATTGTGTTTGATCGGGGTTGAGTGCCAGTCCGGAACTGGAGGGTACTGGGGATGAAGATGGAGAGGAAGGTCCGTCCCAAGAATGCCTACGCTTCGGCGTACTTGTTGCTACCTTTAAATTCGAGCGTACAGGCTCCTTGCCCTTCTTCGATGGTGGTGGGACAGCAACTGATTCAGAGTCACCTTCGCGGACCCGCCTTCTCGTACGACGACCAGTGTCAGATGGTTCAGCTTGATCTTCGATGATGATATTCGGCCGTTGAATGAGAGGACCATCCAATAGTAAAGGAGGAGCTACCTGGGCCGGCGGGAGGACCGGAGCAGGAGCGTCCGGTTCAGCAGGGAGCAGAGGCGGCGGCGCGTCACCTTCAGGTGGAGCTTCGGCATCGTCAAACACCCCAGGTCTCGCGTTCTGCGAAATCCATTCACGCAGAAGGAATACCGCAACAAAACCTAGAACAATGACCGAAGCAATGATTTGTCCACTGAGAATATCGGCGGAGATATTTCGGACCATAGGATGAGTGAATAGGACGTGAAGGAATGCAGTCGTGGTCTCGTTATACGAAGTCGTCATGTTGCTGAAGCTAGATGTGGCGGAAGTTGTGTTGGATGGTACTAGAACATGCCGTTGTGGCTGGGTTTCTGGTCGCGGATAGCTGCTTATCCACCACGCACTAAAACAACCTCAGTGATCGTCTACAGGGCAAAGGCTCCAACGAGAGACTCACGTAGATTCCCCCGTCGTGAAATACATCCTCCACGTCACGATAGTAGCCCACGGCAAGAATGCCAACCATATCATCCCAACTAGTACCGCTCGGAGAACGAAGACCACGGCTAGAAACGCTTGCTGTGCAAGTCTCCTTAGCAGCAGAAGGGGAGGAAGACGCCTCGGCATATCCTTTGAGTACACTGAGAAGGATCAGCCTGTTTAGTTCTCCAACAGTAGTGAATCACATACCTTTCGTAAAAGAATACGGATACTTGCACACATCACACGTCTTCTTCTTGCTATGAGCTAGCCATGTCGTTAAACTAGACGGACAGTCAGAGGTATGTTTGTGGCGCGAGTTAATGGCTACAAACCAGTCTTGGTGAATGTACCGAATGGTACCGGAACATTTGCAAGGATGAAAGAGTGGCTGGTCCGGCTCAGCTGGTGCACTGCATATTCGACATGTATCTGGTAGTGTGCCAATATGCCGTCTCGACGTCAGTGGGCGGCAGGTAGCTGGGTACTGGTAATGTTGCACACCTTGTTCCTCTTGCATTGACAAGATACTTCAAGAGAACTTTCACAAGATATTGAAAAGAGGAATCCGATACTGTTGATGTCGTTGGGCGTCGTCGTGAAAGTAGCAGGAGGATGAGTTGGTCCGAGTCCAAGGCCGCAATACTCGGCGGAGGCAAAAGGACATCACATATTAGTAAGCAGTTTCTCCACAGAGAACAAGCGCCCACGTATACCATGTTCTTCCGGAACTTTCATCTCAGAAGTAGCACTTTTGGCATCGATTCCGCTCGACATAACCGACATAAATTTTGGAGGCCAAACGCATCGATGTCTACGAACGCGGAGCAGATTCAGATGCAGTCGAAAAGAGTATTTCCGCCGCTCTACGTCTCATCCGGAAACACTTCTACCGACAGGCTAGCATTCTTTCACATCTTGGAGAAGCTAAAAGTGCGCTATTAGTCTTCTATATCGCATTCGTGTGTCATCTGAGAAGCTCTTAGACCCAGAAACGCACGGGATGGGTCAACCATAATGTGCGTTGATTTATTCACCTTGTCCTGACCAGCTGTGAACTGTCAGTAGATTCCGGGGCCGGAGAGGTAAGTTCGACCTCATCTCCAGCTCTATTCCTGACCGAGCCTGTTTACTTAGCATCTCAGATCACATGTATAGAATGGCTGTTCTAGCCATGTGTACATCGGACCAACAGCTGGATGTATCAAAGTGAGTACATATTTTCTACAGCTGGTTGCAAAACGATGTGGGAGTCACTAGTCTCACAGAGGTTCGGGAAATGAAGCAAATCTGGCAAAAGATGCCAGACCTATTCCGACCTCTGGCAGCGCGCTGCACCGCCAACGAACACGAGAGGTCGGAGCAGGCTTGGGTTAGCTTGTCGGTCCTCTAAATTTCCCGTAGTTAAAATGTCAACTTGCACGTCGTTTGCACCCAGCTGTAATGCTGCGAGCCGTTGAACTTGTAACCGATCGGCACCTCAGATGTGTGATGATGTGTGTAGTACACGACCTGGCAGGCAAGTATCGTATGCTTTTTGTTTGGTATTACGCTCATGCTTTCTACGAACGCCGTAGAGGCCCAAGGTCAGTCCTGCTGCGCAATTTTATCTGAGCCGTTGTCTCACATGCCTGGTAGTTGGTGATATCACCCCAAGCGATGGGATAGCCAAGCCCGAAAAGCAAAAGTTGGAGGCCGTAAGCCGCTCAGCTACCCTACACGATTCTGAGTTCACTTTGAAATATCATTATCAAGGACGCTATGCACAATTTCGTACATGAAATGCTTCATGACAGTCCAGCGGCGCGGCGTATCATGTCTCTATGGCAGGTTGTGACTGTGATTATCGTCCACTGCCTTCCGTCATTGACCGTTTTACGCCACAGGAGTACGAAGATGGTGTGTCGGCCGAAGCTCGTTTCGTGAAAGGTGAGATCCATCTCCACAAGGACGAAATCAGACTCTCACGTTGCTGCAGACCTCGATAGATTTGAGATGGCGTCTCAGGGTATGTTTAGTGGGCTTCTCGAGGCGTTGCGGCCACTTATCATACCTCATACAGCTCTTGAGTATGAGCGCAATCATAACGCGCAGACGCTCCAGCCATTCTTCGACTCGAGTCTGCCGTTATTGCGGCATCCCGAAGTGAAGCAATGGGGTGAGGATCTAGCTACTGAACGGGCCAATTTCAAGCAATCTCAGCCGAATTGATATCTCAGAAGTGTCCCACGAACTTGAACGGCCTTCATTTTAGTATGTTGGTTTTCAGGCAAGGTTACGGCGACTCAGAGCAAAATAGCAAGATTTGAACAGCGTGTAGTACAACATATGCAATGTCAAAGCACAACAGGAATACGAAATAAGAGATGGCAAAGCAAGGCGTTCCACGACGTTGAATATATCATCGCGGGGAAGGCAACGCTCGACGCAACGGTGGGGATAACAACTGGTTCGGGGGAGGAACAGAAGTATACTCTGGAAGGGGACCCAACTGCTCCTGACGCAACAGTTCGATCTCGTTACGCAAATGAAGAATCTCGCGTTGCATATCGTCCGAGTCAACCCTGGAAACAGCAGGAGTGGTGATGCTTCCTTGTGACCGCAGCTGTGCAATCTCTGCTCGTAAGGCAGAGATTTCGCTCTCTAACAAGGGGCTAGATTGGGGCGACACCGTTGGTCTCCCATTCCTTGGCGTATTCGAGCCGTTTTGTGATATAGACGGTGTCGCGGAAAGTTTGGGTGGTGACTTGGACCGCAAGATCGCCAGCTCCGTTCTGAAAAATTGGAGTTGCTCTTGCAACGGGAGTGATATATCGGTTTCATCGGCTGTAGATGGCGCCTTCTCGATGTCTGAGGCATCACCTAGTACAGTGGATGCTGCATGGCGAGTGAAAGCGGACCTGTCTTCTGACGGCCAGTCGGTATTTATCGCGACTGCGCGACTCTGGACCAAGAACGGATCTGGTTTGACGTCTACTGGCGTGGGTGCGGGTGCAGCGACTACCCTGATACGGCGCAGCCGGTACAGCAGTCCTAGGGTGATACAGATTACGAGGAGTGCTAGTCCTCCGACAACACCACCGACGATCGCAGCGAGGTTTGTATTTGTCTTGCCCCGGGCAGCATTTCCTGCTGGTGACGTTGGTGACGACACGGCCGACGAGGGAAGATAATCCGAGGCCGATGTGTTTGTCCTTCACAAAATCATCAGTGTCGGATTGAATTACAGCGCTCGGCGAGACATACGTGTACAGCGCATAATCAAACATGAGTAAGCTTGTGTTGGTCCCAACATCGAGCACGCTTACGGTGTGCTGCCCGTATGGTATTGAATCCATAGCGAAGATAGGGAAATTGGGTGTGTATTGATCGTACGTCGGGACATCTTGAAAGAGGTAGAAGTTGGTAACGAAATTGCCGTCTAACGAGATATTGACGTCGGTCAGAGTCAATCGCGTTATGAGGTTGAATATGTAGACGGCCGATCCTATGACAAAGTCAGATATGTTGTAGCTATGACGGACAAGCTTGATTGGCATACCATTGAAGCTGAAGGAGAACTCCAGAGGTTGGTCGCCACGGGATGGTGTATACGTGCCATCATGCCAGGTTCCTATGATGTAGCAACGCTGTCAGCGGTTGGCAGTCGGTCTGACATCATTGCTCGCGTACCGTTCTGAAACAAACTCTTATCGGGATGAAATGCGCATCCTGTGCAATTGTTTCCTTGTGCCCACAGTGGTAGAGGTGTGTACACAACCTGTGATTTACTCAGTTGGCCATTCATTAGCATGAATGGTAGTACGACGCACCTGCTGTCCTGTTACCAGATCTCCGAACGTATCGTCGATCGTGCGATTCACCAGAGTCGCTGACACGGCGCCCACAACCACCAGAAGAAGCCATAACGTAACAGGCATTCGAAGTCGAAGTCGCATGAGCCTAAGACAGATATGTGCCACTGAGTACAGTGCCAACTTGAAATGCCAAGGCGGTCTGTGGAGGGCAGGAAGAGAGATACTGGAACATCTGCCTGTGACTGACAGCCCGGTGATCTACATATGTAGCTGGATGGGAGGCTGGAAGAACTCAGCACACTGCCACGTTCGAATTCAGTAAGAATTGAGCCACGGTGCCATTAGACAAAGTTGATCATGATGATGCCACACTGTGCACATGATGGGGCATCTCACACGCCAGTGTGGATTACCTCGCTTCTCAGAGTCAACTCTCTGCTTTTGACACTCATGAGACGCGGTAGTAGATCAGTACCTCTCATAAACTTGACAATCATGTTGGCGGAGCTTTCGCCGAGTCCGAGGCTTGAAAACGACGACAACTTTGGTGCTGCAAAGAACAACCAACTATCCTGTGGTCTGACCCTTCATACAGCCATTTGATCTGGGTTTGACGCATACCTCATTTTATTATCCTCGGATCTTTGATAGTGGAAGTGACTCAAGCCTGAGTGATGAGGTCGTTCACAGCCACAGACGCGTTGACGCCCATTGTACTAAGCGCCCAAAACGAGCCCGTCGCGACTCAAACGCGTCGTTGGCGGTGTTCTACTCCCTTTCTGTCGCGACCGCGATGGTCTTTGTATTTTTCCTTCCTCGACGCTCTCGGTACTCGACGCTGCTTTGATCTGCACTACTGATCAAACTTGCTTGCACAATCCGTCACCGCCACGTCGGGACACTGTGGGAATCATGGAGAAAGTCTACGATACACAGAAGCGAAATGGCACAAACCTTCAGACCGACAACCAAATGCGGTCCAACACGCGTCCATTTGTGCCTTCGTCTCGTACTCAACCAATCAAGGGCAGATTCATGGAGGACTTGGGCAGTGACTTTGGGGCTAGAGCTGGAGGGTCGAGGTCGAGTGGAAACGAAACCAGAGGCACAGGGAGACCGCAAGGTGGTAGCGCGAAGAAAGCCGGAGAAGACAGTATGAACGATTCCTTCGATTTTGATGCTTTCAACACCAGCAGGGACGAGTTGGACGGGCTCCCTCCAGCTCCAGCCAAGAAAGGGAAATGGGATAATGCTTCAAATAGGCTCAAGGCTGCACGAGCCGAAGACTTTGCTGTCGTTCAAGGCCAGAGCCACGAGTATCATCCAGATTACAAGCCTACCAGAGCGAAATTCCCAAAGTTTAAGAAGAACAAACCCAAGCAAGACGCGCCCTCAGATGTCTCCACACCGACCAGCAATACATCTCAGGAGGTCATCGTAGACGGGGAGATATACAGGCACCGCCCGGAGACCTTGGCTCCTGCTGGATCTCAAAATCATGTGCAACCGTCTTTAGCAGGCAAAGCTGAGGCAATACAAGCCGCTCGCAACACGACGTTAACTAGGAAGTTCAAATCACCTCTCGTTGATCCATCCGCTCGATCTGCGCCGTCAGGACCCATTGCCTCATCGTCGAGGACCCCGGTGCTCGCCGTCCTCGATAAGATAGCACATCCCAGTGCTGTCCGCGAATGTAATACAAATGAAATTAAGCGACGTCCTCCTTCTCCTCGACCGTTCCCCTTTTCAGAGGACAAAACACCCCGTCCGCCAAAGACTCGCGCCGTAGGTGCTAAAGCAGACAAGGTTCAAGATACGTTGACATCGCCGTCACCGCTGTCCGAAAAGACGCCTCAGGCTAGACCCAGGCTGCGACCTCGCCCTGTGACTCGTAAAGCTGAGGACGCACCTATAGACTTTGCATTGTCGACGGACAACGACAACGACAAGATGGGAAAGGGCAAAGGCAAGGCGATGGCGCGACCGTTTCCTATGGAACTCGGTTCACCCAAGGCCCTCAGTAGCACGTTGTCTATCAAGAAGAGCAAGTCCTCAAAGCGCAACATCAAGGAGTTTCCTATGCTTTCGCCTCCCTCCAAACCGACTGGTTCGCGACCACAAAGATCCAAGGCTCGGAATTGCGTCTTTTCTTCATCTGAACCGGAGGAGAGTTCTGAGGATGAAAAGCCTAAGAAGCCTGCCATTCGCGCGTTTCCTATGGAAAACGCAGATGCTGGAGAGCATGCTTGGGTCACCGTCTCCGGGAAAGAGAGCATCGGGTAGTGATCCGGAGGACGCATCGAGGAGTCAACGCAAGAAACGGAGGAAAAATTTTAGCGACGCGTATGTGTGCTTGCCGTTGTGTGTGGATTGTTCTAACCTCTCTCCAGGTCACCGGGAGCAGCTGACGAAGGAGAAGTCTTTGACCGTGATCTTCGTAAGTCCATATACCCATCGTTCTCTGTCTCACTCATCAACGTGTTTTACAGATTTCTTTGATCCCAGAATCGACCCGTCCACCCTTTGTCCGTGGTGCGATGAGCCGTTACCAGCAGCACCCTCTCCGTTTCTCACTACCCTCATTGCCGCCGTCCGACGCAAGTCTCACCGAGATCCACGCCCTACAAACCCGCAAGGCCTTTGGACGACTCCAACCGTGTACGCGCATGTCTGTGCGCGCCATGCATTCGAAGAGGAACACATTCCTATGGCCGAATGCAATGGCTGGCCGACGTGTATCCAGTGGTCTGAGCTCGCAGACCGGATAGTTGCTTTGAAATCACAGCTACAGGCCATCATAGACGACGTGGACGAGGACTTTCTATCTTCTGACAAGCAGCAGGAAGAAAAAGCCGATGCAGTGGGCGAACCGCCTGTCGACGACGACTATGAGGATGAAGAGTTGCAGAAAGTCAGGCCGAGGAAAGGAAGCGTGTTTTGGCGAGACGTTGTGAAGAACGTGAAGGAGCAGGGATCGAAGCAGGCTTCCGGTGTTCGTGGACAGTTCTCGAACTTTGACAAAACCCAACCTGGCTAGTGAGTATTGTGTTCACTTCGATAAGTGCCTATTTAATCGGCTGATTACACTGTATAGTTATGGCGAGCTGGGATACGTAATTCTCAGCCAAACTATCTACGACCTCTTCCCGCCCTCTACCTTCGATTCCGATTCCACGCTCCCTCTCATCCCGAACGAGTTCATCCAGCTCATTCTGATCCCCGAAGCAGCGCTTGCCCTCATCATGGACGATATGTCTCAAAGTCGTAAGCTTTCGATCAGGACTCTGCGAGAGAGCGCAGAATACGGTGTGGCGATGTTCCCAGACGAGGGTGGAACAAATGTCGGAGAGAACATCGTCCGACAACGAGCCAAGAACCGGAGGAAGGAGCTGGGTGATGAAAGTCAGGCGGACGACGACAGGATGGAGTCAGAGTCGACGCTATCTGAGACCGGAGCGGCGAAGGCTAAAGGCAAACGCAGAGGCCGTCCGCCGAAGAAACCTCAATCGGTCGCAGAGTCCAGTGGCGGCGAGAGCCGGGCGTCCTCACGTAGCAGACCTTCACGCAAGCCTGCATACGGTGGCGCCACCAAGCCTGTCATCAAACCTACAATGCTGAAGCGCACCACAAGCGAACAGCAGGACGTGATCATGATCAGCGACAGCGCAGAATCAGTCCCTTCCGCTCCGAGTCAGAACAAGCCACGACCGACACGAAAACCGAAACCCCGGACAGCCTCAATCTCGACGCTGAATTATAGCGCCTCGCGCGAGTCGGTTGACCTCTGCGACAGCTCTGACGATGCTAAGGCGGTCAAAGTCAGCTTGTCACAGCCATATGGCGGGGCCTCCTCGAGCGAGAAGGAGAACTTCCACAAGGGCAGCGACACGGATCCCGACGGTGCTGATGATGACGTCCAGGAGGTCCCGCCTTCGAGCTCGATGATGCGCGAGGTGACGTGGGACCCGAAGGGGAACTACCATATCAAGGATCCGAGGTTGAGTAGTGCAGCACCGTCTGATGTGGATACTACACCCAAGAAGACGGCCAAAAGAGCTTTCAGCCGGACAAGCTCGAGCTCGTCAGTGGTCAGTGGTCCGTCTGGGAGTGTCATTCCATTGGACATCGCAAGAAAACGGTCTGCTGCCGAGTATGTTGCATCCTCAATATGGCATGGATGTGTTCGCTGAACTTCTTTACAGAAGTAGTAAACTGGTCATTGAGAAAGTACGGAAGCCCTTAGCGGAGGACAATGACGGCTGGGTGAAAGGCATGCACGATGCCCTCTCAGACGATGACTTCCTTTGATTCAACTATGGATCGAACAAAGATTTGTTGGAACCACGCCTTAGTATTAGATTACATACTGACTTCTTGATCCTGCCACATAACATTCTACTTCGTATTCTCACTCACCTACCTTACGCTCCGTTGCACATATACTTGAGTATGTATAACCGATGTCATAATACCCTACAATACAAGTGACTGTGTCTGCTACTATAGGTCGTCGACGGTTATCTGCTTCGACGATACCGCCAGTAATGGTAGTACTGCACCATCTTGCGCGACCACTTTGTTGAAGAAGGCAGGAGGGAGAATGCCTTCCTCGTTACCAGAGGTGAGAATGACCCCGTTTGCTGACAGCTCAAACTTGAGACCGGAGGCAAGGGCTTTCTCGACGTCAATGTAAATGTAGATCTGTGACGTATTCCGCATGCCTACAGTCCAAATGGTGAGCAAGACAAAAAAACGTTGTGAGATCGCATTTAACGTACCACTAATGACACCTGTTCCGGGGACGCCTTGCGCGAGGTGAACATGGTTACGCTTCATTCTTGACAGACCTTCTTTCTCTGGAGACCAGAATGAGACGATCCATGGGGAAATTTAAGCAAGACAGGTACGCACGAATTGATTCCCATGCCAGTCTGGTGGTGCCATGGACAGCTACGCCAGTAGGAATATCCGACACCGAGAGAATCGGCGTCGTCTCAAGGTCCGCAACCGCCTTGAGCGAATGCCCTTGATTCGCTCGGATCCACCACACAGGAGCACCCGACGCAGGTTCGGGCTCGCTGATCAGGTTGAACCGTGTCTTAGAGTCGTTCGCCACTATCCGTTCAATCAGAGGCATGTTGAAATCCTTGAATCTCGGTCGTGCGAGCTGTCTTCCTCATCAATACGCATTTGGGTTCGACCAGTGAGGCGGTGAAGATGCTCACAATGTCCTGCACACGCAGGTATCCATCCGAACGCATCGCCAACTTTTCTGACTGCGAGCCATGCCTCAAGACCCAAGTCAAGGTCTTGGATAGCCTTGTCTCCTCAGAATCTCGGGGTAAGCCTCGTAGCTTGCTTGCTTGTCCACCGCTGGGACCTTGCTTTCCTTCTTTCTTTCGGCTGCCTTCAGCATCTCCCTTGGCTGTCTGCTGTTGTTGTTTGGCGCGTTTGGGTTTAGAGACTACACTGCTACGTTCCGTTCCGACAACGGCGTGTGGGTCCATGTAACGCAGTCTCCGGAGGACTGTCCTTCTGAAGATAGAAGATGCTATTCCACGATGTGGCAGTGGTAAGACAAGTAGAGGATCGTGTCTAACGTTTGAACGTCAACCCTGTGAATGCAATGAAGGAAGAGTCATAATTACAGCAACTTCAAGTTTGAAGATGAGATTCCACGAAATGGGGATACAAAAAGCATACGGTCTGAATATTAAGGACCAAGAAATGCATGCGTAGTGACATAATCGTGATGACAAATGCAAGCGCGCGTCAAGCCAGACTGTGGCACACGTATCCCAGTTCTCCCAAATTATCATACACCTGTATCATTATCCGACTCACAAGACGGCTACGATGCTCGGGAACCTGTTCATCCTCATCGCCACCCTCACCCTCCTGCACGGTATGCCCCTCATTTCTGTCCGCTTCGTCAGAATCTAGAAACTCATACCACTGCGCGCATAGCTGCGTACTCGAGATACGAACGTCCGTACCCCTCCTTCCCAACCCCACAGACCGGGAAATGCGGATGCGGAAAACTGACGACGGGTGTTGTGTCTAGATTTGTCGCATCTAAAAGCACTGGGGAGACCAGAAGGGACGATACCATCCAGCGTACGTCCCCCACACCACTCATACACATACTCTGCCATGACACGACGTTGTTGTTGTGGTTGTTTCGTTTTGCAGATCCTGATTGAGACCCTCGTCGCGCTGGGATTCGGGATCGTCGGAAGCGTCGTGCGCACGCCTGCGTTGCGGGAGATCACATGGCGGAGTGAGATGAAGCGTCGGTGAGCATTCAGCATGTCCTGCCCTTTCCCCTTGTTCCGCTGCTCTTCGTCCCTTCCTTGTCAAACCAGCCATTCATGACTGTATTTCGCTATCGTGTGCTGACACTTTGTCTTGTCCCGGATTAGATCAGCACTGGAAGACCAAGACCCGCGCACGACGTTTGCGACGTTCGCACAGCGCGCAGGTCTGCTCTCGGTAGACTCCAAAGCGGAGGAGTCGGCGTCCACGTAGACACCCCGTCCCCTTTGTCATTTTTGTGCGTGGTAAACATTATACAGTGATTTCACGAACGTCCAGGTCGCGCACCACATGTCCGCAGAGACGGATCGAAGAACACCCACCTAATCCTGCCACAGCAGACTAAGAACGCACAACGCGACCAGAGAGAGAGATAACTTCTTATTCACAATACGTACATATCCTTCTTCCTTCCTTCCCTTCTTCCTTCTCCCTTTACTTCCTTCTCTTCTTTCCCAGCTTCTGTTTCTCAATATCCTTTCTACATATGCAAATCCGTAAAAACGCGCCCCACACGCCCCGTCCACAGAAAACAGAGGAAAGAGACAGAGGTGTAAGAAGTGTAAGAAGAGGAGAAGTCGCGCATTAGAGTCAGAGTCGAGGTCGCCGTCAAGGGAGTGTGAGGTGAAAGGGGAGAAAGAAGTGTAGTATTAGACGCAAACCGGGCAAAAGGATGGGTAAATTTTTGAACTGAAGAAAGGGTCATGAAGAACAGGTGGGTAGAAAGAAAGAACGACTTCGCAGTAGCCACGAAGCATCTAATAGATAATTGGAGACACAAAAAAGAAGAAAGAAAAAATGAACGGAAAGCCCGGCATGTGAATCCAAGTCCGAGTGGCTGCGCAAAAGTGTGCAAAGAAGGTAGGTAGAGGGCTGAAAGGTTGACGTTGACGTGGCGACAAAGAAGAACAGCACGGCGATGGGAATGAGGGAATGAGGAAATGGGCAGAGGTGGGGTGTGCAGGACACAGTGATATTAGTTCTTGTGGTGGCTACGAAATGAGATGGTCGGTCGTTGGTGGTGTGGTAAGGAGGTATGGGACCGGGTGCGAGCAATGCCATATTCGTGGAGTGAGGTAGGGGATGGGAAGACAGAGACAGAGACAGCTCGGGTCTCTCGAATGTTCGTAGCGGTGGATGAGGAGACGTGAAGGGCTTCATGAACATGGACGTTGATCGCAGAACCGGAGGCTTTACAAACGGCAGTGAGTTCTCTAATTTTTTGACGTTGCATTGCCCATGAACCAAAACGTGAGACACATACTATGTAACATCATTATGCTGCACTATACAAGAACAGATTATTGGTTGCTGCAATCTGAGGGACAAAGGCATGAGCGTGTCATTCTACACGATGAAAGAATGGAAGACGTACCGCAATCGTGTTCTCCCGCGGGTGCCAGCTAGCATGGAGGATTTTCTTGTTGAAATCAAGCGTATCCAGCGCCATGTTCTCCCGCAGACCACCCGGACGCACGCCGTTCTTGACCGTACCACCCAGCTTGTTCCCTGGCAGAGGACCACCGATCTTCTTCGCCTTGAACGCGGACTTGTCCGCCTGCAGAACCACATCGTTCATCGTCTCGACGTCGTATATCCGGAAGTAGTTGTGGTATGATCCGGTCAAGATATGTCTAAAGTACACTGTCAGCTCAAGCAAGAATTGAGACGCGAAATGAGATACGCACTGGTCATCCCCGCTCCACGTGCACTCGAACTTGTCGAATATACAATCGTTCTCGTACAAATCACAGAGTTTTCCACGCAGGTGGTCGTGTATAGGGATAGTCTTGACCGGTTTGCTCTCCATGTTCACATCCCAAATCTTGAGCGAGAGGTAGTCTCTGGAGAGGATGTACCGCCCGTCTCGGCTAAACTTGACGTCAGAGATGGAGGAGATGATCTCCGAAAAGAACGATCGGTTCGTTGGGTCCTCCTCCTCCTCGAACATCTTCGCATGTCGGTCGCACAACGCCGAGTCGCGCATGTCTGCGAGCTTGATGTTGCTCTTCGAGCTGGAGTACATGAAGAGATTACAATGTGATGGGTGGAACTCGGCCGCGGTGATGACCTCGGTCAGTTCTTCCATGTTTACAGGCTTGATGTCCACGATGTCTACAGTCACGCGTGTGTGTCAGGAAATAAGCATACCCCGAGGTGACCAAGCCGAACGGGTACGTACTGAAACTTTGATCGCTGATGTTCAGATTCCACAAGTTGACCCGCAAGTCGTCAGCAGAAATGTACGTTTCTTGATCAGAGTTGACGGATATGGAGTGTATGTGGTACGCGTGTGCGTTTGAGTAGACTTTGCGAGGGACAGCAGCAATAATGTTGTCCTGCTGAGTCATGCGCGGTAATCGCAGGTGTTGTGTGACGGTCGGAGGAGGTAGTGGCCGTTGCCCGTCAGAGAGATTGGACTCGGATACTACCCTGAGAGACTTCTCAAACACCTTCCATAGCTTGATCGTCTTGTCTGAAGGAGAGCGCGCAGCCCGTTAGTACGACGATCTGGAACGGACGCGGGACGGAAAAGGCACCATTTGTGGATAGCAAAAAATGAGCAGCATTCTGTCGTTTGCACCATTTGATCTTGTTGATCTTCTCCTCAATCTCCAGAGACTTAAGATAGTCGAATTCTGGTTCGTGTGACTGGAACTCGGTGTAGAACTTGTACTCGCAACCCTTTTTCTATATTGGGGGATCAACACAATCGGATGAGAGGTTGACGTGCGGTACGCACCTGCTCGTTGCGCTCGAACAAGACGACACGGCCACCCTTGTCNCCGGTTGCAAGATAGTTTCCTGTAGAGTCAAACTCGACGGTAGAGATGATGTCGGCTATAGGGAGAGATGNGGNACGGCGGGGGACACGAAAGAGAGATTAGAGTGGGGAGGGTNGCCACAGTGGCTGCAGCGAGAGCGCACCTTCTGTGATGTCCTCTACCTCGCCCTTNTCACCGAAACACTGNGCAAATCTCCAACCTCCTGAGGTCGATCCGTCTGATTCCATAGCTGAACGTGCAGTGGTGTGCAGCGCGAGTGGACGCGAGTTGTGGATGGGCCGATGATGNNTAGGANNTGNATGGGANNTGAAANANGNNGTGNAATACNNGNNGG
>SGPM01000120.1:0-19693 GCA_004802725.1 Antrodiella citrinella | reverse complement strand
CGACGANTGATNGCNNGTAGAGTGNTNGCAAGAGAGTNNNGGCNAGNNNNTNNNGNNCNCCTTTGCTNTNCNCNTGNTTNGCNCTNGTTTGGCTCTCGTGGCGTCTCCCTCGGGCCACAACCTCTCCGTCGCTCTCAACGACGTCGACGACCTTGTTCTCGTCGCTGCGTCGGGTCTGTGCATCGCGAGGGGGTCATGGTCTCAGGGGTTCAATTTGTGCAGCTGTTCTGTTTCCACCTACTAGCCCGTCCAACGTATGACGTGCCTATTTGTATGCCCATAACAAAATTATTGTATTCACACTAGTAACGGATAAGCTTCCACGTAGTCAGCTCTTAGCTCACCCCCACGACCGCCATTTCTACGACCACTTTCCGTCCCTCTACCAAGATGGAAAGCAACAAAGACGAAGCTATCAAATGCCTCTCCATCGCACAGAAACACCGGAACGCAGGCAACTTTCCATCCGCACGTCGATTCTGCCAAAAGTCTCTCAGCCTCTTCACCACTCCCGAAGCAACAAAGCTCCTCGACATCATCGAGCAGCAGGAGAGCGCAGCGTCGGCCACACCGTCTGCTTCAACGTCGAACGGGACTGCCGAGGGCGCGTCGAGTTCAGCAGCAGAGACACACCCTTCTGCGTCAGGCACGAGACACCGTCACCAGCCTTCTGAGCCCAACGGCAAGTCATCTGCGGAACCAAAAGCGAATGGAAATGCAGGCGCGTCGGAACAGAAGAAGAGGGAGTATACCCCGGAGCAGGCTGCGGTCGTCAAGCGCATACGTATGTGCAAAGTGACGGAATATTATGAAATCATGTCCTTGAAGCGGGATTGCGAGGAAACAGACGTCAAGAAAGCTTATCGCAAGGTACGCACCGTCGTTCTTCAAGGCTGCATTGTGATGTACTAACCGTCATGTGTAGTTGGCGTTGACGTTGCATCCGGATAAGAACGGCGCACCTGGAGCAGATGAGGCTTTCAAGAGTGTGTATTCACATATTCTTCTTGACCAGTAGACTGATTATTTATCGCATGCACAGTGGTTTCAAAAGCTTTCCAAGTACTATCAGGTATGCTCTGCTCATTGGACTCCAGGAATGCCATCTCAATTACTTCTAGACCCACAAAAACGAGCTGCGTTTGATCAACATGGTTCAGACCCTGAAAGCCGGTTCGGAGGAATGTCGTCCGCATCTCGCGGTGGCGGTGCTGCCAGTCCATTCGGTGGAGGTTTCGACGGAGAGCTGAGTCCAGAAGACTTGTTCAACATGTTCTTCGGTGGAGGCCCAATGGGAGGCGCGTCATTTGGAGGCGGTGGACCTAGTGAGTTCCTAATATTATATACTCTCAGAATAATGTGCTCATTTCTTGCAGTGTTCACAGCGACATTTGGTCCAGGTGGATTCCGTACGACCCGAATGGGCAGGAACGCAGCTCCGCCCCAAGCCAACCAAGGGAACGCCCAACCGCGCTCCCTCTTCGTCCAACTCCTCCCCCTCTTCATCCTCCTCGCCTTCTCCCTCCTGAACGCCCTCCCAAGCCTCTTCACCACCGCGCCCACCCCGGACCCGCAGTTCTCTTTCTCCCCGAACACGCGGTACAACGTCGAGCGACAAACGACGGGGCTGGGCGTGAAGTACCACGTCAACGCGGCCGAGTTCTCCGGGCACCCTATCGCTGCAGATTTGGCAAGGGCGGGGTCGAAGGCGCCGGAGCTGAGGCGGTTCGAGGGGAACGTCGAGCGGGCGTACACGCAGGAGCTGTACACGTCGTGTCAGCGCGGGCTCGACTACAAGGAGCGCAGGAAGGAAAGGGAGGTGGGTCTGTTTGGGATCGGCACGGATTGGGACAAGGTGCATCGGATAGAGGCGGAGCCGATAGAGAGCTGCGACGAGCTGAGGAAGATGGGTTTGTTGAAGTAAGGGTGTTATCTGTCATATCACTATGTATGTCTTCGCCACCATCTCCTTCATCTTTCTTTCGACGCCCCTACCAACATGTTTTTACGAGTATTTGCCACTTCATCGTGAGCGAGCGTACGTGCCCTTTATTACTGCTGTTATGTCGTTATGTCGCGGTCTGCTGTATGTGTCTGGATTCGGACTTCTTTCAATCACACTCTAATACCATCCACTCAAATTGTTACACAACACTGGCATTCTTGGTCGGGCGAGCGGGGTGCGCATGGACAGCAACACGAGTGGTAAGAATAGTTAACGGATGACCATTGCAGTTATGTTCCAGCGACACAAACGCGGCCGTTTCTCGCCCCTACATCTCTTGTCTCTCCCCCACGCGTCCGTCCGTCTACTATGTTTCCGCTAAGTTCCGCCGCGAGGGGTGGCGTTTACTGCTGCCTGGCACGCTCGAGCCTGAGGTAGTACGCCTCCTGCTTCTGCACTGTAAAGTCGAAAAAGACAACCGTCAGTCAAAACACGTTCACAATCAAATCCGTGCTCCTCCCCCCCCGCCCGACAACACCAATATCACGACAACTGTCCAAACCAGCCCAAATTCGAGAAGAGTAGGCTCAATCCTCACCGTGCTTCAAGTGGATGCCATACCTAAACACACGACGTATCGCATCAGTACAACTGTTCCAAACACGAGGCCCCAAAAAAGAAAGGGCACTCACCAGTAAGCGTAGCCCGCGGTGACACCCAGACCCATAGCGGTGGTGAGGTCGAGCCAGAAACGTTTCCTGAGCTTTCCGGTGATGGGTGGGATCATCTTCGTCGAAGTGTGGATAGGGTTGGTTAGTTGGTGTGGAGGTGGTGGTGGTGAGGATCGGGTCGGGGAGGAAGGACGGCGCTTATGCTTGGATCAGTGGTGGGCGTCTATTGTGGTTGTTTGGCGGGTCGGAGCCGTGCCGAGGTGGTTTCCAGACCGTACGAGGTAGTACGAGGACAACAAGTTAAGTTGAACTCCTTCAACTTCAAATTACAGAGGTGTTTGATTCGTTCGTTTTCTTCGAAGGCGTACAGCTACAGCATAGGGTACAGCAGACTACGTACGGATACGAAGCTAGCAGCGGATGGAAGTGTACATACAGCAATGGACTTGAATAAAGCAACATAGGCTATCTAATGAGACATGAGAGCGGACTCAGATGTGAGAATACCAACCAACCAACGTCTGCTAGGTGTCTGTAAAGAGGTGGCGCTGCAAAGGGATAACTTAGACTTGACCGAGCGATTTGGATACGAATCATACTGACCATGTGTATGAGTTTGACTGATCCTAAAAACTCGACGTACCCATAATGATGCAGTCCAACAGTGTCCCCAGCCTGAGTGGTGAACCCGCGAGACCGTGTCACAGTAGCCTCAACATTGACACCATCCCATTCCAGCCTGCCCACCAATGGGCGTAACTCTTCCGCCAGTTGAAGCCTTCGGCATCGCCAACAATGCCTTTGCAAGCACTCGCATTGCATTCCAAGTCGAAGCGTCGCAAATGGAGTAAACTGACGGCAGGGGCCTCGACGTGGGAATGGGTGACGTTGCACGGAAGTTAAAGGTGCAGGTTCTCTAGAAATGGCATAGCGTCCAAAGCGCAAAGGAGGTCCACTGTGAGGATAGTCTGGGCCTTCCAATGATCACACTGGATCCGCAACGATCGAGTGGGGCGGAAGAACGAGGATATCGCGTCATATGCGATTGACGAGGAGGTGAGAGTCTTCATATGTTGAAGGGGTGATTCAAGTCAGATGTCAGGAAAGGAATGATATTCATTCCACAGAAGTGGCAGCAAAGATGGCGTTTTTGCAATGCGGGTAGCTGTTGTGAGCGTGCTTCGCAAAAGTGATGTACACAATCAATGGTTAAAGTCTCCATGCGGTCCAGCTCCGATTGTGGCAATTGCATCGAGGTGTCGTCTTCCAGATACGCGAGAGATAGATGGAAGGGCATTGGAGAAGAACGTCTAAGGAGCTCTTGCCGAGATTTGAGGGACCAGTTGTTGTATAGCTCTAGTTGTCGCCACAAAATCGGTGCTCTGAGAGTGACATCTTGCCACGATTGGCAAACGTGAGTGAGTTCTTTGAGTTCCTCCCAAAGGCCGGGAGCGTCGAGAGCGTACAAGAAGATGAGGGTCAATAGCTCAGGGGGGAGGGATGAGATTGCGGTCCGCTTGATATGCGAGAGCATCGTACTAAGCAATGGCAACTGGTCGGCGACGCCACACAGACTTTCAGCTCAATTGCAGGCGAGGAAAGCTGCAGAAGCGGTAATGTTGATCAGGGAGCCTAGGATACAGCGTATCAGCGACACCTCCCTCGATTCAATAGGTGCCTACCGATCTGAGGAGTCCAGGAGTATGTTCAGGTGGGATCCGGGCTTGAATGCACGAACCTGCCGCTTTTTGACCCCCCTTGGAAGCGGTTGAGACTTTTGATCCCAATGAAATGCGTTCAGTGATGCTGCCAGTGTATACCGAGCGCACTTCAAGTTCAACTCACCTATTCAGTCTGAGGCTCACGTCGTCGTCGAAGTCAGGTTGTGCCAGTGATACTAGTATTAGCAACCACAGCGCCAAATGGCACGATACAACCGCCGTGATCTGGTGTCACCGACATTCATCTGCGCACAAGTCAGTCTTATCCGAGGCAGAGCGTCTTGCGATCCCTTCCGTTGCCTCAGTGTGCGTACAATTGACGACTTGGTTCCAGTTGAAATGAGGATCGGAGAAGCACTTATAAATCATATTCCACATCTTCAGTGATTATGTAATGCTTTTCCGACAAATACAAGAAGCTTCCTAATCGGGACCTCGCTTAACACCCCAACCTCGCAACCGCCCCGCCAGCCCATAAATTAGTCGCAATGTTGTTCTGGCTGTCTGTTCTTGCTCTATCAACATTACTGGTAATGTGTAAGTCCCTCCTCCTCCCTCTGGATTCAAACTCTTCATCGTGCTAACATTCTATCATGATACACTAGTGATGTTCAGATACCGCGCCACGCTCGTTTCCCATGTTCCCAACCCGATAAAGTCTTTCTTTCCCCGGTTTGATCATTACACTCCTCTCGCCACATTTGAGGATCAGGCCAATGCCGGGTTGACTTCTGAGTCATTCGATATTGAGGCGAATATTGAGGAAGGCGATTCACGGGCTGGATTGGACGAGCGCGGCACTCAGGAGGTCTTTGCTATTATGCGTCGAGAGAGGGTGAAGTGAGTACCAAATTTACTCTAATACATCCATTTGCTGTGACTGACGATCGCCACAGCTTCGATCAGGCTAGGTTAATTCGCCAGAATGAAATCTTTGCCGCGAACGGAATCAGTCCCTCAGGTGAGTTCTGCATATCTTGATGTATACGCCTCCATCTAAGCACATATATACAGGATTACCTTTGGACTCGAAGGCAGTCACTCGACTGTAGTAGGCCAACCACAAGTACTCCTTGTATTTCTATCTTCTGCCGTTGGTCTCTCCACGTCGGACACTTTCACCTCTCTTCCCGTGTTTTCCTCACCATGCGCACCCTCATTGTTGTCTTCATCTTTCTCTGGACTTCAGTCATCGCAACCCTGGAACACGTCCAATATCTTCATCGCACTGTTTTGTCTTGCTTATCGCTGTAGCGTCCGAGTCGTTGTATCCCACATCTAATCCATCATTTGAATGGCTGAACTGCTCGACTGCGAAAGCTTAGGTACCTCTTGCGTTCCGCGTGCAGGACTCTTCCGCTCCTTCCGCTCCTTCCGCTCCTCTCCTGTTGCCTCTGGAACTCAGTACTCAGGCCTCAAGATACCATCCATTCCCCGTACATTTCCTGCGCTTCCGCGTCGTTCCGAGTCACACAGCCTCAGCGTGTCCCTGTGAAATAAGTCACGTGACCGCGACGCGTCTTCCGGTGCGACGCCACAGACGCGTTTTTCCCCTCCGTCGACGCGTCTTCGCTAGTGTGTCGGGTCAGAATATAGTCTACAGATGATTTTCGCTGTGAGATAAAATAACTTATACCATGAACCTTCTGCCTCGGTACCGGGTCGACACAACGACGGAGAAACAAGGTGCTTTGTTCTTTCGGAGCGCCGTCATTGTACAAGCGTATATTAGGAGCAAATAGCTATGCGACGGCTTTGCTGCGAGAAGCAGAAGCCACATTAACAAACTCTATGGCAGGATACACCAATCGTATTGAGCAGATCAGACGCATTGCTATCCGCCATCGGACAACGATCTAGATCGGCCACACTCATGGATGCCATTGTGCGCCTAGAGAGGACAATAGCCGTACCGTGGGCTTTGGCACTATTGCTTATATCAACCGGACGGATAGTGGTCAGTGGCCACCACCAGTTATCACTGATCACTGGCCACGATTTAGCGACTAGCGTTTAAGAGGCTCACCTCCGCGCAGAGCTCTCTTTCCTCTCGACCACAACAGTAGTGCTGTGTCTTGGAATATCCCTCCTTCCCCCCTCACCCTCCTCCCTTCACGACCAATATCACTTGTTCATCACGACACATCAACGACAATGCGCGCGACAACCACCCACCCCACCACCGCGACTCCCTCCTCCCAAAGCGCAAGGACGACTGAGTTCGCGCGACTCTTTGACTTCTTCTCGCGCTTGGCATCGGGGGACAGAGACATGTTCGTCCCGAAAGAGTTCGAGTCTCTCGTCGACGTCCTCCCCGTGTCCCCCACATCCTCCATCTTCTCCCTACCCGCGCTATGCAGGTCCCCTGACTCCGTGGCCACCTCCATCTCCCTCCCCGACTACGACTCTGAGCCCGATCGCGACCACGAGCCCGAGACAACCCAGAACAACCTCAAGCCCGTCGAACACCCAAAGGCGACTCTGGCATCTCAGGCTGAAATGGTGCCTCCGAGGGGCCGTAGAACGAGCATCGCCGTCGTCCGAGGCAGAGGCCTCAGAGTGCGTCAGTTCCCGCTCGCAGACGCGTCCGACCAGCAGTTCACCTTCAAACTCATGATCCACGAATTATACGACATCAACGATTTCGCCGCTATGGTGCAGGAGGTCCTTGCGGCGTCGCAGAAGCAGTTCCAGCCCCTTCCGGAGGCGATGAAGCCAACCCCGAGGAAGCAGAAGCAGAAGGCTTGGAGAGGCCTTGAAGAAGAGTATGGGGATGGGGATGAGGAGCGCGAGAAATGGGGCAGTGGGGGAAAGTTCCCGAAGGGGCTGGGGTTGGGCAGGCCGTCTGGGTTGAACATTTCCATCGCGGAGAGGGCTTTGAAGAAGAGACGCGTCGGGAGGAGACGCAGTGTCAGTGGAGGGCCGATGCAAAAGGAGCCGGAATGGATCGACGCTGCCGACGTAAGCATCGAGGCGGTTCCACGCATCAACCTCCCCAGTCCTGCGTTTACAGCTCGGCCGAGGGTCAGAAAAGTCTCATCTGCCAGGACTCGGACGACCAGCACCGTGCAGAGGCGCGGTACGACGATAACACCACCAACAGTGGTGAAGGAGGCCCCCGTCGTGAAGTTCGCCGAGTCGTTCTTATACGTTCCCTCACCGAAGGCGCATGGAAGACTCAGGTCGGCAGCCAAGTTTGAAAGGGCGAGGAGCGAGGAGCCGGACTTCGGACCAACGACACCCATGTCTGCACCGAGCACCCAGGACAGCTTCGGAGTCTTGGACAAGGGTGAGCGGGTCAAGACGAAGAGTATGAAACGTCGTTTGAGCTTCTCTGCTTGAGAATCGGATTTGAGCTCCTCAATGCAATAATCAAAGGTGTTACGTACACACCTAACGGACACCACCACATCTACCAATCTTCCTCCTCTCCACCCAACAGAATCGGATACCTGTATTGTAAATTCATCTCCTAACGTTACGGTTGTCTCGCGATCCGTAGTTTCGCGCCTGAAGGGTGCAAATCGTCTCCCTGCTTCTAGTAGTAGTAGTAATCAACTTGTAGTTGTGTTGGGTTCAGTCTGAATAAATACACTCACACGTATATTGGTTGAGACATGCACAACTTGAACATGTACATTTCCACTAGTACTCGCATTTCTTCTTGCCTGGTAAACAGCCGGGATGATGATGACAGGTGGCAAGAGCCAGTTATCAAAAGCGCTGCGCGCACACCGACAGACTGTGCATCTCAGAATCACGCAAAAAGCTTTCTCTGATTGCACCTTGAGAGTCAAATAATAATATGCCGGATGCCTGGATCTCGTCCGAAGTACATATAAGCTCTATGTCCTCAATAAACACCCGAGCAATCGTTGTCTCACTGGAGGGCGGCGCACACTGTCAAGCTGACCTCAAGACAAACCCCGATTTCAATGTAAACCAACCACCACCGGGCCAATCTCCCTCCCTATAAATTCGCGTCCTCCTCCTCGACAGTCCCCATCCTCTCTTGTCCTCTTACCACCATCATCTCGAATCCCCCTCCCTCCAAACTCAACATACTCGGTCAACTCTGGTATGCCTTCTCACCCAGCTTGTCACATACACGAGCCCCACTGACGCTTGTTCGCCTCAGAGCCGCCCTCAACGCTGCCACAGTTGGAGACTATGTTCGCGTCGTCGTCGTCGTAGAGGCTGACATTGTGAGTCCAAGTCCCCACCAGCGTCTGCCCTGCAAGAACCACGCTGAGGTCAAGTTGCTTTAGACATCGTCGTCTACTCCAAGTTCGCTCGTCGTCATCGTCGGCCCGTCGACATGCATCAGTGAGTCCAAATTCCCACTCAGCACTGGCATCCGCCCCGCAAGAAGGTGCTGAGGCCCTGTGTTTTAGGCATTCCTCGTCGTCGTCGTAGTTGTCGACCATCCACTATGGCTAAGAAGCTGACATAGGTGCGTCCAAGTTCCCACTCAGCACTGGCATCCGCCCTGGAAAGAAGTAGTGCTGAGGACCTGTATTTTAGGCACCCCTTGTCGTCGTCGCCGTCCATCCGACCACGAGGCTAACGCAGGTGCGTCGAAGTTCCCACTCAGCACTGGTATCCGCCCAGCAGGAAGGTTGCTGAGGCCTAGATTTGTAGGACGTCTTCAACGTTGAGCACTTGAAAGGTACGTCCATGTCCGTGCGGACAGTAGAGTAGAGACAAGATACCATTGCGGTCCACCAAAGCCTATGCCAA
This sequence comes from Antrodiella citrinella, assembly GCA_004802725.1. NCBI lineage: Eukaryota > Fungi > Basidiomycota > Agaricomycetes > Polyporales > Steccherinaceae > Antrodiella > Antrodiella citrinella. Next base: position 10,616 of record SGPM01000120.1, on the reverse strand, counting down.
CATTGTGATGAGTTCCCACCCAGTCTCCGCCCACGCAAGAGTATGCTTGTTATAGGACGTCTTGCATGTAGCGCATGTACAAAGTACGTCCACGTCCGTGCGGACAGTACTGTAAAGAGAATTAGAGAGAAGAGAGACGATGTATTAGAGATGGAATGAATGCGACGGTGAATACAAAGCGATCAGTCCGGATACCGTAAGAAACGCTGACCAATACACGCGTGGGCACTCAACTAGGTACATAGATCGTTGCGACAGCGGGGCAGCGATGCAGATACTTGAGGAAGAAGGTTCGTAATCGTATAGTCTCATACCAAAACCCTCCACCCGCGCAGCCGTGGAGGGTCTTGTCGCAAAGTAGGGATTTTAATAGACACATGTTTTGATACAAAATCAAATACAATTGGTTTCTTATCTCCATACAAACACCTTTCTCACTTGTAATATCTCATGTTACTGATCGTGTCCTGCACGTCTGGCTGCATGGCGCCTCGTTCTCATTCATTCCCTTTCGTCAAGACACCACAATCTAACATGGACACCATCACCCCGACATACTCTGATGCGGTCCGTCTTGTTCATAACTGTTGTAATTCCGATTTACACATCTTCTTACATCCGCTTGACATCATCCCCGACTCGCCCCGACTCGCCCGACTCGACCGACTCCCTACCTGTGTTATCTCATCTCACAGATCGATCTATTTCCTTTCTTGTCCGTACCGGCCATTCCCCGTTCCTGGCTCACTGCACATACATGCCGCAGCCGTATTCTTTTATACTATCCGCTCTTCATTCTGCTTTCCAATCACCATATTAAATCACCTCCTAACATGACTGAGCATTCCATTTCACGCTCCAGATCATTCCCCCTTTTTCTGTATGTCTTGGTTCCAGTTTCTTGGCATTGTACACATGTATTTAAACTCCGACTTCTCATCTTTCGAAATTTATCTGTTGATTCCCCCAAATATCGTGTGCTATTCTTGCCACTTTACAACATAGCGGGGGCACGACTTTGCCTTGCATCTCTCTGTTCCTGTTGAGCGTGTCTGCACCCAATCAGGATGATTACTAATTACTTTCAGCGTCTGTCTTTCTCAGGTATAATTTCAGAGTCCGAAGGATCCAAAATGCGACCCTGACTTTGTTTGTAAATGTTTTGTGCCAGTCGCTGCAGGGAGGTAGTTGAGGAGAGTTGAAGTGTGGGGGTCATGTGCGCGGCTTAATTCGGAAACGTTTCATTTTTATTATATCGCATAAAATATAACACACATAATTAACATGTCCTCTCCCCCTTCTACCTCCCGCAGCGATGGGTAGGAGTCTGCGTATCTCGCCGATTTGGCGTCTCGCATGAACTTTGCTTTTTTGTCCGATAAACACCTTCATAAGAAGTCTTACATTGTTACAAGCCAACACGCTCTGACTCGGGCTGGCGTGCCGCGCGATGAGTCGGATGACCATCGTTTGCTGACTTGGTGAAAGTCAAAAAAGCAGCTAGTCATTCCAGCCATGGGCCGGCCCATCCATAGATGATTTCAAAACGCGTCCTGTTCGTAGGGGGGATACGATTCGTATATAAAAGACAGAGCAACTAATGATATATATACAAAGACATGCGGCGGCGTATTGCTGCCACAAGATACACATTCGAGAGCTCTAACTCAACTAGGCGCGAACCAAACAAGAAACTGGCCATGGAAGAATGTCCCGTCACTTCAAAACGTCATCCCGGGAGGATTGTTGAAGGTAGACGATCTGCGTGACGAGAAGTAGATCATGATATTGCCGCGTAGTTTAACCTCCCTGCAGTGGTGACAAACTGTGGTGTATGCGTGCTGGGACGTAGATATATCACGGCGTTGGAAGTGGGAGTTACATGACAGCTGTTTACAGTAGGAAATGATAGGCCAGCACGAAAAATAAACACAGAGTCGGAGTCCAAAACTTAGAGCCTCATCCGAACCTATCTAGGATCGGCTAGGATCGGCCCACAGGTCACGGCGGCGCCACCAGAAACACAACTGGAATAGAGGCTACTGTAAAACGGACTAAAAACCATCCGGCCAAGCTCCGGACAACAGCGGAGCTCTGTAATGGTTGTTCGAGCTGGCCTATTGTTTCCTAAACAGCTGTAATTCTATTGTCAAAGCATAACCAGACTACGCGAGATACTCAAACCTATACGGCTGCCCCACTACGCTACACATCGAGGACGGCGTCCGGCGAGTCATACAGATCAACGATCACAGGACTGTACACTCCTCTACCAAATGGCACCTTACCATTGGAAGTCACGGACATAGGACCGGAAGGCATGTTGGCGGCGTTCACGAACGCTGTTCTCGCATCAGAAGGACTGGCACTTTGTGTCCATTCACGTATGAGAGCGCCATGGTGTTCGTGGATATGCCCAAAGACGTGTAGTTGTGGCTGTAGCATACTGACACGGCCGGCCAAGGCGTGACACCCAGCATGTTCGTTGCCCCTCCCAATGTCGAGAATATCGAAAGGTGGAGCATGCGTCAACCTGCATGAGTTAAATGAGAAACAAAAATTAACGAAGATATCAAGGCCTACAAGATGTCGGTCTTAGGTATGGTGGAGATCAATTGATCTCCTTCTGGTCCCCGTTGGTAATTGAAAGCCCAGTTTCGATGATGCGGCGACCACTAACAAATATGTCAAATCAGTTCTTCGAATTTATGTATGGGCTGCAAACTTACAGGAAAGCCGTACACCGACCAAGTCCTACCATCCGGTTTAACTTGGAACTGGTACGTTTCCTCCTGCAAGTATACGATACCCACTTGGCGAGCATCTTGCATTCGCTGACGTACTCTCTTGGTGTTCTGTAACGATGTCGTTCAGATTCGATTTCACGTACAATCGATCGGACGAACCTCTTTACCCCGATGCCATCTGGAATAGTTGTCATCGTACCAACTATCGTGGTCGTGCAAAGATATATCATGATTTCCTGCTATGACTCTGCATATTCAAATGGTTGGTTTAACATAATTCACCACGCTGCGAAGATAGAACACTCACATTTTGTGGGGATGAGGCAGGCCCTGCAGCCATCGGAGCGCGGAGTCAAACTCGGACAACGTCCCGACATGTGTGAGGTCTCCGCTATGCAGTAGAACATCTCCGGGAGGGACAGGAAAAGTGCGACAGTGAGTGTCGCTCAAGCAAACGAACCGTGTCCATTCGGGACCTGGCTTCGCCGGCAGATCGGATAGATCGTATCGCAGATGGACAACAGCTGTGGGGGAGTTGAGAGAGCTCATGAGTGTTCAGAGTAAGTTGCAGAAGACGCCCTAGAGATTGCATTTAAGACACAGAGCAGCAGCAACGCAGGCAGCCGAACTCCACCACAATAGCGTTACTGTCCGCAGTACACACGAGTTAGCCAAAGTTCCCGCAGATGGAATGCGACACTACCGATTAGTGCTTCGACGCAGTATCTTCCAACTTCCTCTGCGGAGGATGCCAAGCCACGCGCCACGCATTCACAAACCACAGCTTCGATTCGCCCAAGATGGGAAAAGTTCGCGATGAACATGGACAACACAGTCGCCAGAGGCACGGTATCAGCATGGTCTGTTGAAAATGAGGCAACTCAAGAGAAAGAATGACACTAGGGTAGTCTCTATCCAGCACGACGGTGAGGTCGTGTTCAGTGAGTAATCTCAAAGTTGCAGAACGACCACGTTGCGTTCGGATACAGTTTGGAGGTTGTATTCAAGACGATTGTACACGATGTCTCTAAAAGATCGCGTCAGAGAATCTGGGACCTAAGAATTGTAGGGGACGTACTTTGTAGATTGTTACCATGAAGGTCACCAAGCTTACCGGATGAAGCTCATACGCTCATGCGCTTAGCGTTGACCAACGGGCATCATTACTATCATATGTTTCTCAATCCAGAGCCTTGAAGAGTGTCTATGAAGTGTCCCGGAACATATATGTTATAGATCAATGCGCCCTCTAGCCTTGCTTGCGCAACTTGGCAAGATATTGATGCGCTCTACCGAGCATCCAAATAGTGAACGAGAACTTGAAAAGTGGATACGCAATGGTCACAGTTTTGTTGAATATGCCCTCGAGTGATTCTTGTGGCCACGAGCCATCCTACGTTGAATCAGAACTCATATACTATGTATCGAAAGTATAAGGCTTACGGGACGTTGGCGAGACATCACCAGCTTGACGGCACGTTCAATGGGGCCAGGTTCGGGATACCCGGCGTATATGAGAGCCATCGCTGCCCAAGCGGTCTGTACGACTTGTGTCTTCTCATGCTCTACATACTTGATATCTTCGCAAGACTACACCATGCCCGATCAGTGTGGTTCATCGCATAACGAAACACCGACGAGGCGTACCTTCCAGCTTTCACCCCAACCGCCGTCTTCCCGCTGCTTGCTGATGAGGAAGTGGCATGCCCGCCGAGCTGCATCGCTGGTAGCATACGTCTCACCAACCAGAGAAAGACTCTCTAGAGCAAATTGGGTGGCGTATGTGAAGCAAATCCCCCAGGAACCGTACCAACCACCTTCAGGTTTTTGACAGACGTGGAGCCATTCCACAGCACGACGAATGCAGCGACTACGAAGGATGTTATTAGTTTTAGATACGACCGGAACGAAAAGAGAGCACGCACTCGATTTCGGATTTGCGATAATGTGGGTATTGCTTGCGGAAAATAGCCAATGCCGTGATCGAAGATGTAGTACATTCGGGATAGTTGTGCTCAGTCATGATGTCGCCTGAAGGTGCAGCCCTTGTCAGGTTGATACCACCTACATAAGATAGATAATACATACCGAAGATCTCAGCGGGATTGAGGTATTCAAACCAATTGTATCCTCGAATAAGCTCATAACTAGCAAACCCGCCGTCAGGGTTCTGAAGACTTATAATAACATCTACGGCATCGCAAAGACGTCTCTCAGAGATGAGCTGAGGCGCGTCCCTGAAACAAGGTGAGAATGGCACAGGGAGAAAGAGAACGAGAACGACTGACTTTACGTGTCCTTGAATGTACAGAACAGCCTTCAGACCTTCCCCTACACAGTCGCTGACCGTGTATCCCTGTGTTTTAGTTGAGAACGGCCAAGCACCTTTTGTGGCATGCCTGTAAGTCCTCTTGTAATGTTTCGGGTTCTCTCGGATCTGGTTGCGCTCCAACCACTTCAGAGACCCGATCAGGCACTGTCGGCCGTCTGCTTCCTCTCCCAGACCCGACTCCACCAACGCCTGCGTTATGAAAGCGATGTCCCAGAGCTGCGAACCATTGGTACCTGTCATACGCATTCCCTCAGGGCCAATCCACAGGAAGTCGTCGCGTGTGCGCATGTGTTCACGGTAGGCTTCGCTTTCCCTGCCGTCCACGATAGTACGTACGACCATGTTCATGACCTTGCTGACTGGTGCGAGACCTTGGTAGTTCGTGTTTTCGTCTTCCATGCAGATGAGCTTGTAAGCCTCATTCAAGGCCATCCGACGAAGAGGCGGGAATGCACATTGCTCATATACACCTAAGGCGCTGTAGAGGGTGTCGAGTATCAAGGAGTGAGGGACGTAGAGATCAGGTTTTGCAATGTTGTTCCGCTGCGCTGGCCAGTCTATTTCGTCATAACCTTGGCAATATAGTTCCTAAACTTGCTTCTGAGTATAATCGCGAACGGGAATGAAAAGTCGGACTGACCTGACGGAGGGCAAGAATCAAATCGGTCTCCTCGCATTGCCATTTAGTGCCGTACATATAGGACATTGGGATGTATACCATTCGACAATGGATCCACCATTTGTGCGGCTGAACGGGAAACCAGTCAGGTAGCAACCTGCTCTGGTGTAAGCCTCTGGATATAAACAAAGCATGCACTCTTACCATAGTTCGGGGGAGATTGCATTACAACCATCCCACGAATAAACATTCAAAACGGACATCCAGAACTTTCCCCATGAAGGTGCGCCAGTTGCACCTCCAAGCTTGTGCAGGGTAGCTCTCGCTTTCGCGCATGTGGGATGCTCAGCAGACACACCGAGAATACGCAAGACACAGTAGTTCAGAGCCGTTCCAAAGACGGTGGAGGGCCCTTCGATATGCCTGTATACGCTTCAGTAAGTCAACACACTGTTGCAATGAATACTTACAATCCCCAGCCACCATCTTCCTTATGGGCCAAGTTGATGAGATAACGAATGATCTCCATCCGTTCTTCTTCACGCAGTGGCATTCCCGTCACGTAGGAGCCAATTACAAGACCCGGGAGAAGGAACATGGGACCGCCGTATTCACCTGCCCAATGTCCGTCGTCGGACTGGAGGTTCTTGAGGTACTGCAGCCCATTTCGAGCAGAGGACAGCGCGTCTGTCGCTGGTGGGGGTAGAGGGTTGTCCTATACGGAGAAGTTTAGTTACGGTACTGTTACGCGAGGGGGATGCTACGCACCAAAGGCAGACCCAACCAATACTTGTCCACATCTGTTTGAGGCCAAGCCTCACTTTCCTCATCCGTCTTCAAATACTTCCATCTGTGGTCTCCGTTCTCCGAGAATGATAGCCTCCAGCGAGAATAATCTGTAAATGAGACCTTTCCACTATGGGGCACGTCCACCGGATGGTAGAACGGTGAGATGGACATCTGGTACCAAAAGATGCAAAGGACGGTGGCAGTTGTGATGAAGAGAATGACGTGTCAAACGAAGGATGTGATCTTGGACTGAACTTCTGCAGACAAACAAGGAAGATTTTCTTTGAAAGACAAGGGAGAGAAGAGTGAGAATCTGAGATACGTCGTGCGCAGGCTCCGAGTGCCAACTTGGAACGTCCGAGCTGTCTGCGCTAAAGTGGTACGATATTAGCCAACTTTCGCACTGCTTGATTCAGCTCGCTTCACGCACACCGATATCTCGGAGAGCACCGTCAAGAATGAATAAAAATGGTTTTCCGGGAAAGACGCATGATAAAAGCAGTCATGATACATGTCGCGTTCTGCTAAAGAGTATTTGTGCAAGACAAATAACGCGTCGACCAAAATTTTAACCGCCGGCTCCGTCTGCAAGTTGAACACTTCCGCCACTATCTCATAAAGCTACTTAAAAAGCAGACGAGCTGTGAACCCACAGGAACCCACAATGAGCACTACCTTTCGTGAGTCCGTGATCGTCATGGTTGACACCAGTCGGACCCACATCCGCGCCGGTCTTGGTTTGCACGACCTCCTGCGTACACCCGCCGTTGTAAGTACTATATTCTGTCCATGTACGCGTTGTCCTTGTTAAATTTTCACCTTTCACTCTCCAGGACATCCCGGCCTGTGTGGGTTTACGCCAACCCTCGAACGGCGCTGCGCCCGTTTTTATAAATGGCGACGGCGATTCCCAGCCACAAGCATCGACCTCCAAAACAGCCCCCGTATCCGCAAAAGTGACAGACTACTTGGTCGGGACCCAACTTGACGATGCCGTCGCTGCAGGTCAAGATATCACTGTGTATTGGCCATTTGCGGAGGGGGGTGTGAGTGATTGGATCCAGGCAGAAGCTCTCTGGTGCGTCTCTCTGCATGTTATCCTCGTTCTTTCCGCTGAAGCAGCAACAATCAGGAAGCATGTACTGTTTAATCAGCTACAGCTGCGGCGACCTCTGATGGAATCCCCCGTTCTTCTATCTATCATACCTGGCCTATCACGGGATAGCTATGAACGTCTCTGTCAGATGTTCTTCGAACGCTTCAATGTCGCTGGCTTTGCCGTTATTGACCGACCCATGGCCCAGTTCTACGCGACAATAACCGGACAAGACCTCAGTGGTGTCATTGTCGACATAGGTCAAGACTTCACCGACATCACACCCATACACGACGGTTTCCCCGTACACAATGCTCGAGCCGTGCTGAAGTATGGTATCAGTGATTGTGAGCGATATCTGGCCCACCTTCTGCGCTCGAATCAAGGAGTCATATCAGCTCTTTCCCCGCCGAGTGCCGAGTCCGCGCCTGAGGATTTGGATCGCATTCTCGTCGAACTTTCCCGGCAAATTTGGAAGGAGGGTCTTGTGAAGGTTCTGGCGGAAGGCGAGGCAGCAGACATCGAAGAGGAGGGAGTCACAGATATTGCGGCGGTCCTTGTTGCGGGCAAGGAGAAGACGGTGATTGAAAGCGGCATGAAGAAGCGAGCGAATGCGAAAGCATCTGCCGCTGAACAAGCTAGGGCGAGAGAGATTGAAGCCTTGGACCTCGTCACAATCCAGTTCAAGGATATGTCCCTGACGTTGGGCAAGGAGAGACATCGGTTCTGCGAGCCTCTGTTCGACCCAGCACTGCTTTCTATCTTGCCAGGTAATGAAGGGAAGCAGTACGGCGAAGTGGACACCAGAGCTTTGCCTGCAGCTACAGGTCACGCTGTAGGGCAAGTAGAACCAGACTATCGGCAATACGTGTGGCAAGGCCTACTTGTCACCGGCGAGCTCACGAACCAAGTCAAGGGTACGTCCTGCGTCATAGTTTCTGATAACATGAATCTCAGTGTTCGTTCTTTCAGGCCTTGGAGCTGCCCTCCAAACGCGATTGGCACCATTCCTCCTATCCAATGTTGATCAACTGAACGAAGTACAACCGAAGGCCATCAAGGTACTCAAGATCCCAGATTATTTTGCGGAATACAGAGAGAAGGGTGACGGCTTAGCGTCCTTCCTCGGTGCAAGTGTGGTTGCGAAGGTAGTTGTCCCGCCCCATGGGAAGATCCACAATTAACTAATCATCATTTCTAGATATCGTTCACGGACAACTCTGGGAAGAACTTTGTCTCCAAGGCAGACTACACGAGCTTAGGACCGTCTGCTATACTAGAAATGTCGCCAATGATCATCTAATACTGTACCTCTCTTGTAGACATGGCGCATATGTAACTTATTCATGCGTATTGTAGGATGCAAAGTGCAGATGTATCCATGTATACCTGATGCTTCATGTGGCATTACAAAAAGATGTGATCATACAGACATAATGTCGCGTGCGTGCGTGCGATGGGAGTGGATGAGCGGACGATGTACATCCTTTTTACTGTGCGGCACCCTCAGCGACGGTGAGGAGATCGCTGTCACCAGCATCGGACACAGTCATGACACTGACAAACAAAAATGTCAGGACAGTGCCACGCAGGAAGGGAATTGTGAATGGACGTACCCAACACGGAAAAGCTTTCCGGCAGCAGTTCCGAGAGCAACGTTCGTACCAGCGAAGTGGTGAACGGAGGTCTTGGACAACATGGCGTAGTACTCGAGCTCGGACTTGCGCAGAGGGGGGCAGTTACCGGCGATCAAGACAAGCTTGGCTATGCGACAGGACCGACAAGAAAGAGGCGTACGAGAACAGAGCAGATAGAAGAACAAGTTAGCAAAGGGACCTTCTCAGCCTCACGCTCCAGTCCCCGGAGAGAGCCTGTAACAATGGAGACTCACCCTTGCCGTTGCGCATCTGCTTCAGCGCAGACTTGTACCCGAGAGTGTATTTGCCCGACTTCACGACGAGGGCGAGACGGGAAGCGATGGACTCGGTCGACTTCGTCGCCTTGGACTTCTTGGTAGGGGCCATTGCTGCTGGTGATAATGAGGAGGGGTCGGGTGGCTTGACGACGACGGCGGTGAGGCTTGCTGGGTTAAACAGACTAATTTCCGGTTCTGTGGACAGTGGCCTGCAGTTTATGATTAAGGTTCGAGCTCCGCCGGGTGTTACCGCCCGTCCCGTTTTGGGATCTCGAGACTCGATCTGAGGTTCGCGTCTCCGCAGCACGCGTCGCCACAACGCTGACGCACTGACACTGTCTCGCAGTGGCTACCAACAATATTAGAGATTGCTTAGGCACGATGACATCTCACATGTGTGCAGTTCTTGCTCCTTGAGTCTTGAGATACCTCGATCGAGTAGCACACATGCACACTGATTTGATTATAAGGTACGTCTCCAATCGGTTGCGGTTCATCATGATAACAGACAAATCGAATAGTCACGACATGCAGCGCGTTCTCACTAGTTTGGGTATATCCGTGTCTACGTGCTTAGTCGTGGCAGACAGTACAGGCTCCTTGGTATCAGAAACGGGCAATGTCAGCCTCACCAAGCTTAAGTTCTCAGGGGACGTATCTAAATGGACCGCCTCTCTTTCTTCAATTGACTTCGCACTCCCACATACAGCATCTCAGCTCTTCAAAGTTCCCAACTTTCCACCCAGCCTACCAGCATGCTCCAACGCACCAAAGCCATTCGTCGCTGTGTGGTTCCAAAACGCGTCGTGGTCCCTCTGGCAGTGGTCCAATCGCGCTCCGACATCATCTACCGCTCCCTCCGCCTCCTCCCCGTCCTCAACTACAAGACCCCTCCGGCTCTCCTCAAGCCCAAGCCGGTCTTGGACTTCGACTACCACATGCTCGACACTTACCTCATCCCTCGCTCGCTCGCCGCCATCTCCGACCACATTGTCTACAGAGGGCTCTGAGGCTGAGGCCAGTGTCCACTTTCTTTTCGTTGTCTCCACTAAACCCTCGTGTTCCCCCCGTTGGGACCGAGCGGGCATTTGCGCGCTGATCTATTTCTTCCACCTTCT